>KZ538047.1:0-97633 GCA_000934665.2 Catajapyx aquilonaris | reverse complement strand
GGGGGGGGGGGGGTTGGTTGTATATATGTATAGAGAGAACCTCGATTGTTATTCCAATCGGCGAGCATCTCCGTCTGAATTTCTCAGGGAGTAATTACCTTCACAAGAACCTCGACGTCGAAATCTGGAAGCTCGAGACGTGCATTTATAGGGGGCACCTACCTATATAATTTCCAGTCGTGTTGGTTGTCTATCATTATATATATGGCATGGATGCCTATTCCCAGAATATTTGTACTTTCACTTTGCATTTCCTTTTTCCGTGCTCGTTACCTCCGTCATGCAATTTTCCATTTTATAACACACCTGTATAATCCGACACCTTTTTTTTTTTTGCTTCTCTGGAGTTTTCTTTTGCGCACATTTTTCCCCTTGCAAAATGGTGACCTGCTGCATTGATATAGAGCCAAGTTTGGTGCTGAAAAGCAACTATAGACCAGGAGCAATAAATCCTCACGGAGAGGCAGGGAAATGGAAAGTTGTGAGTCTGGCAATTACAGTGCCCAGATTTTGGCACGTACGCAGCAGAGCCCAAGTGCTGGAGGACCCAAGTAGTAGCACAGCAAGCACAGGAATTATTAAAACCGTACGAGGCAGTAAGGCTTTTGGTGGTGTGTCTGGGAATGGGTCGCGAGAGGGTTTCCTACTGGGCCTGGGCCTCTTTTAGGAATGAGCAAATGGTGAACACCAATCTAGAGGCTTCTTCTTAGATGGGAGGAATCCCCATGGCCAGACGTAATTCCGTGCAAACTGGATTTTACCCTTCCCTGCAGGCAAAACTCGGCCCCACATGTGACGGAACTTTACGACTCGTTTTACGTCCGCTTCTTGTGAATGTGACGTTTGTAATATTTTCATGAGATCTCCTTGGGAATGATGATGGCGGGACCCAACGGACGACACGCCGAATATGAAACTAGGCCTCCTCAACATGCCTTGGAAACGCCATTTGTATGGGCCGCTTTTGCTCGGCTCGGCTCTGCAACCGACAGCTTCTTATATCCTTCTCTCTTCTTCTTTTTTTTAAAAAAACCGCCTTTAAAACCCTGGACGCGTGGAGAACTCAAGGGCTCGAAGCATGAATTCTATACCCAAAGGCACAATTTACTCCCTGCTGTTCCGCCCTACAATTCGATATTCTATGACAAACATTCAAAGTGCACTCTATGTACACATGGCTGTACAGTGTGTGGTCTGTTGTTTGAAGCGACCGCTAACACTGTTGGTTTTATGAAGGGAAATGGCACACAGCGATTCTTGGGGCTACAGCCACTGACAGTTACAGATTTCTTTCAGGATAAAGTTGGAAAAGTCCTATGTCAACTATAAGGAGACCGTGACCAGCACTAGGAACAAGATCCAAAATCCTGACAAAACAGAAGACGAAAGTGACCTATTCCTGAATATGTCAGGTAACCATTTTACACTGTAAATTAAAGCATCCTTCAAGCCATGAAACTGTGAAACAGCCCATTTCATACCCACACATCTCTTTTGTCAAAACTAACTTTATTTACTCGGTTTGTGTTTTTCGCGCCATCTAAAACTCCCTAAAGGCTTGGCTCCCATTTGGTGCAATTTTTGTGCAGTATGACAATAAATTATGCAGATTCCATTTTTTTATGACCAAGAGTGCTTTTGAACTCCCCACAATTTGCGGAACCTGTGACAAAATATTTTTTTTCGGACTGTTTTGTGGAGATGCCACACACGCCTCGCGATGGACACTTTGCATTCCCAAATTACCAAGAGAAGGGGGTGGAAATGATATGCGTGGTATGCGTGTAACAGTATGATGCTGTCGCCTACATCACATTCAACATTTTTGCAGTGCTCGGCAGTCATATTAGTGTGACACCATCCAATTTGCATAGTTACATTCTTCTGTTGTACTGTCAGGGAAAATATTGAACAATATTCTATCCGTCTCCATGCGCCATTTAATAATGCCTCAGGTACAAAAAGCACTTTCCATTAGAGCACACAGATACATACACCAACCATCTCACTGAGCAAGTAATACTGCAAAGTGAGTCTCGAATTATAACTCAAACCCTGGAAATATTGCCACCGGGCTGCTTTTCAAACTAACGAGATGTTTATTCCAGTGTCATCTCTCGCAAACACCGCGCCTGGCCTAGAATTCAATGCATGTATTTATTATGCAGTTGGGTCATCCCTCGCAGGCTTTCCTTATATAAATACCCCCTTCCTGTACGTGCAATATACATGAAGGCTGTGAACTGCTTATTTCGCATTCAGTCAGGTGAAGCTCCCCCGGTTTACCAACCCCGAGTATAATTCTGCAAGGGAAAGCCTTGTACGCCACATCCCTTGCAGCAGGGTGTGTGCCGCATTAAAATTCAAGAATGCGCGTGTGTTAGAGCCCTATCCGGATAGCGAATAATTGCGTCACCGGTATTTAAATGAAGTGACTATAACGATATAGGAGTGCATGTAAACGCGGCTCGTGAAAATGACTAGGCGGGTGGGGTATAAAGCCTTTAATGGCAGGGTGCACTTTTTTTTGTGTCTGTTGAAAAAAGAAGAGGTGTAAAGGGTCAGTGGGTGTGTAGTCGGCGCACGTCTTGGTCTTCCGATGCCCCGTAAACGAAGGAGACGTGAGGGACATGTGGCTGCCCCCGGATCCTCTTCCATCTCCCCGGATGCTTCCTGGGCCATTAGACTAACGCCCGGCTGCGATACCCCAACAGGGAAAAGGCACTCAACCAATCAACACTAAACCCTTTAGCTCCTAATTCGCACCTGCCTCTTTTCCGGAGGAAACAGCACAACCCAGCATTGTTTCAGCCAAACACTGTGTACATTCTTTTTGGTTCCTGTGCTGAACATGTCAGCTTCCAATGACCAAAGTCGCCGTTTCAACCGAACCCTATCGCAGCAAGAGCCGGACTTGACATTCAGTTGGGTCGGACCTGCACTTGTACGTAGTAGCCCGGAATTGAGGTCGCCCAGTCATTCGGCACGGCTTGCTGCATTGTCTGCATGCAAATTGTCGCTAGTTACGCCACCAACTGGGGCTGCTGCTGGGGGGGAAAAGGGGAGCTGGAGCAGCAGCAGAATGAATTCTTATTCATATACCCAGGACTGGCAGCAGACTAGGCGCCGGGGGCTTGCTGCACAATTACGTTCTTATTGCCAGAGTGAAGTGCTCCAACGCTTAGACGCCATTCTGTATTCTCACGTGTAAGCCGCGTCTCGACAGCCATGGAGAAAAAAGGGTGCCATCAAATAAAATAATTTCCGGGAGGGAAAAAAAGAAGAAGGTGAGCTAACATTCTCGTGGGGGCAGGTTTTATGGCAAGTGAGATTTGGCGAGGATTTATCTATAGGGGGGTGCACTTCGCCTAAAGATTTTTCTTGCTCAACTTGGATTACCTCAGGATGCAGTGTGCAGGAGGAGGAAACCGGACTCTTGTTTCAAATCCTGTCGAGAAGGATTCCCTTAGGCGTTCGGAACGGCTTGATAGGAAAACTTTACGTGAGATGAGGTGATAACTGTTACTGGCTGTACCGGATGGAGTTAAAGAGAAGCAAATAATAATAATAACCGTCTGAAGCAGTATGACACGTACTATATCAGTGCGAAATTGTCATCCTTTTGAACGATAGTACAATGCATAGCCCAGAATTTATTAATGAGAGTAGTTTGCACAATGTTAACATGCCATGTAATTACTCTCGCCCATTGCCAGAGTGATTAAACTGGGGGGTCAACACAACTGCAATGGCATCTCGCACCCTCATTGATAACCCTCGAGGACGACCTTAAAAATGCTGAATAATGAGCATAAAAACTGCTAACCGTACAGATTATTACGAGAAGGTACACGTGGCCCTTTATAACCTCCCCCGCCCCACCCCTTTGCCGACCTCCCAACTCCGGGCAATCTTAATGCAGGCGACATAAATTTCGCCATGAAATCCGCCAAATACACCCAGGGGACTCATTTTGGCCGGTCTCTTGCCCTAAAAATGAAGATAACTGTAGTGGTGGCGGGGCCATCAGTAATGAAGGTAAACAAAAAAAGAGGGAGAGAGAGAGGTGGAGGTAAAATAATAAAAAAAGTGCAGATGGTCCCTTTAATTTCGTAACTGCTTGTGTGTGTCTAGCCACGACCCTTAAAACATTGGGTGCCCTCATGGGGTGGAGACGCCCTTATAACCTCTACTTGGCACCTTGCTCCTTTCCGATTGGCCAAAGAAAATGGATCCCCGACCCAGTTTATAGCGCATTAATGGCTTCTCCAGGATCATCTCCCTCTGGTGTATTTTATGGTATCGATAAGTGTGCTTGGTTTCACATGCTGAGAGAGAAAGGAAGGGTCGCGTTAAAAAAGGTTGCCCTCTCTAGTGAAAAGGGGCGATAAGAACACTACAGGGTGTGCAAGATTTCCTGGTAATTTGTTTGGGGGGGAAAACAATGCTAAAATGTAGATGTTGCCCCTTATAGACACACGCTGCCACCCCCATGCTAGTTCTGACTCACCCTGTGGGCTCTCAAGAAGTTGTGGTGGTCAGGACCGAACAGTCTTTTAAAGCAAAAGGGGCAGCTCTTGTCTTATAAGCAGCCAGGCGCAATTACAACCCAGACCAAGTTCCGCCTCTTGCACGTCGGCATCACCACTTTCATTAAAAGTCTCGGGGAGTAAAGTGTGGAGGTGAGAGTTTTTCTCCAAATTCATTTCCAGAAAAGCGTGAGGCTCGCAGTTTTCTTCGGTGCTTCTCCACTAGTGAAATTAATGTTGCCGATGCGACTTACTTTCTTCAGACGCATTCCCCCCCAGTGGAAAATTGCAACCTGCCCTAATGTGGCGTACGTTTGTTTCTCGTCTACATTAGTCCCTGGATCTGGCCTATGAAAAAGGAGGAGACGCTATTATTTATGAGGCTGTGACACTAACTGTAGTTTATAATGCCCTTAGGGTGCTGTAATGAAGGGCTGAATGTGATTCCATATCTCAAATCTCTGAGAAAAATATTCTGCCTATGTCTTGGGAGCTTCTACACCTTTCTGGGTCAGATTAAAGGTGTGTATCATAGTGTACTGCATTCCTATAACAGTCGCCTGAAAATAATTTGAATAGTAAAATTGATAAGATGTGTAACAACACCGTTCAGCAGATATTACAAAAAAAAAGAATGATGAAAAATGAGAGTTTCTGCTTAATGAGTCATCAAAGAAAATGCCAGCCTGTCACCCCCGCCGCCACTCCAACTGTCTCGTTTGCCAGAGTTTTATAACAGTTGGAAACGTCTCTCTCACTCTGCAGAGAATATAATGAAATGAATTGCCTATTTACACTTGAAAAACCCTTCCCCGGGCCTGAAAAAAGGGGGGTCGCTATTCAGAGCTCCCCCCAAACAATGCGAAAACACGACTTGATCAACTTCACTCATAAAAGGGCCAACTTTCCCGGAAGCAGTTGAAACCTAATGTGATCATTGCAGTCGCAGCATTGTTTTTGCGAATCGTCGGAACCGGCGTGGAACGAGCTCCAATGTGATGCAGCTGCACAGGATGTTGAGAATACAAAAAAAAGGTACTACCCTTCCACTTGTGTACTTTTCATCCTTACATGATGCAACCCAAATTACATGGTGATTTTTTTTATGTAGTGTTGGACACATACCGTTGGAACCCATCAGAAGTGTAACAGTAGTGTCGCGAGATGATCTGGATCTCTCGCGACGCCCCACGCGCCATCAGAGAATGTATTGATCATGGACCAACGGAGGCTGTGTGCCGCTTTGCTGGATGGTTGGGGTGGTGCAGAAGGGTGTCCTCTATTCCCACCCACCCATATTTCAGGCTTCCCCAAAATCGGGGGCTGCTCTCTCTCTCTCTCTCTCTCTAATGACGGACGTGGTTATATGGCCAGGACAGCTGCTTGTAGGTGCTGATAGGGTTGTCAATAGGCCCGTTGGCGCAAATGTCACGCCCCTACTTGCTTCCGCTCTAACTAACGCCGCCTAAAACGGCCCACTGCCCCCAACGTTTTTCCTCACTCTTGCCCCCACAGGACTCATTCGTCTCACTGCCCACTTTTTTCCTCACTGTTCCGGAAAAAGAGCAAGTGCCAGCTGCCAGGAGTGAACCAAAAACTGTTCCTCTTGAGGTATACTGCATATCTGGCTGGCTCAACAATGAAGGATCGTTAGAAGGTAACCCGGAGGTGGTAAGCCTCGCCGTCACAGTGGCTGCTAATTGTATTTCCTGGCCCCGTTTATATTCAATTTGGAGCGATAAAAACACGGGGAATATGCTTCCAAGTGTTCATTCTGTCGCTTTTCGAGTGTCCCTCTGGGGTTGTAAACCTGCAGGATAGATTATTACCCCTCACTGCTTTAATTGCTCAATACCCGAAACACATTTCCAGAGGTTTCATCAGGAGCAGCAATTATAATATACATCTCCACTTTTACAGGCAGATCCTCCGGGATATTACCGATAATAAAGCCATGATTCTAGGGGATGGAGCGGTGTAAAGACAAAGAGTTAAACTGTAAATTACTGCAACGCTTACAAACGTAATTAGGTTGTCCTGATTGTACAGTAAAATATCTCTAAACTTGTGCAAAACAAATTCTGCCAACCAAACAAGGACGTTTTAAAGGCAATGCAACTGTCAGTATAAACCTCTCTCTCGGTGCAGGCTGCCCTTTAACATTTTGAAGCACGATTTGTCTTTCCATTTGGTTGCTTCTGTATAAACTCTATGAATGACGATTGAAAAGATACAAAGTGAAAGAAAATTGTTCTGAAACTCCCAACTCACCTTGTCTTATTCACATTCATGGCATGTTTGAGAGCACTTTAGTTTACAGTGTACTTCAACATCACCTCGAGTCTTCAATATTACGTAAACACAGTGCTCTATATTGGAAGTTGCAAAACAAAAATTGAAAGCTTTCTATATTGTACAGTATAGGCTATATAAATAAGAAACTTTCTTCATTCTTCACTGTACAATATAGGAGAATGTATTCGCATCTATTTCTCATATATAATAGTTCACCTCCAGGCCAGTTATGAATTTCGTTGAGTACTGTACTGTACAGAATGGTTCTCGCAATTAGGCTATACTCTCTCTCTGTAAAAATATTCACAACTGCAACTGTAACAAGCACATTCTCAGCCTTTATTAGCAGACGTATGGAAAGAACATACGTTTGTACAGTACATTTCAGCTGGAGTCCCAACAATGAAGTAAGCACCGCACAGAATTAATCAATTCAAGCGACATTACTTGACGAGTAGGAATATACAATGCAAAAGTGTCTTATTTACAACCAGAATTCGCTCGGGCATCACCCTAGGCGTAAGTATAAGTAATGCATCACTTTTAAATTATTCTTATTGCTCAAAGCTCCATGAGCCCATAGACAATTCATTAATCATTAGCTCGATTAAGTATTAAGCAGGTTTTGCGGCTCACCCTGAAGCTCTCTGAGGCGCCCCATCATGTATATACAACCCACCGAAATCTTCACGCTGAATGTCGCCTGGTATCATAATCAAACACTTAATTCCGGCAACGGTCTCATGCTCAAAGTAATTAGCTAACATGAGCCTCCCCTTCCCCTCTTGAGAATCCGATGTTTTGGTCCCCGTCTTGTTGACAAACGGTAAGGATTTTTTTTTTCCTCTCTGAAGAAATGCTCCCGAGCTGGGGGCTCAAAGTTTGCAAAAGCGACTGGTTTATGTTTACTTTTATAGACAAGAGAGAGTCGAGCGACGATGAGGAGCGGTTTAGAAGTGAAGGACCGCATCTCAGGGACTCTATAGTTAATCCTGCGGGAAATCACTGCACTCCTATGGGCAATTCTGCATGGAGACACTCCGCATTTTGGACATGCAAAATGACTTCCAGTAATTTGAATGTTCTTTAAGTAGGGGAAAAATTGGGTTTAATGGAACATTGCATATGCAACGCTGTATGAAACAGGTGCGGTAACGTCTCAGAGGAATTTCATGTATTTAAAAAAAAACCTCCGCCTTAGTTATGTTACTTTATTCCCAAGGTAATATTTTAAGCTCAAGCAAGGGGTAGGGACTCATCACATGAATTCGTTTTTACTACTTTTGAGGCCCACTTCTGCACAACGGTTAATGTTGGGTACGCTTGAGGTTCTAAAAGTTTTCAGCTCATGTATGAAGGATGTGAGTGCTGCAGGTAATTAATAACTAAGTTAACATTAATAAAGAAAATAGCTCTCGTACGTATTATGGGTAATTCACATGAAACTTACAATACAAAATTTGTATGTTCATTAGTAGTCCAGTACCTGTCTGTAGAGTATACGTGCATTACTATAGTCACTCAAAGCTGGTTGGTTTTTTAAAAAGTACTGTAATGAACTTAGTCTGGAGCGGTGCTCGGTTCAAACTTCCTCACCATTTCCCTTAATTATACTGAAATATGCCGAACACTAAAACATGAACCCTTAAGGAGAATAATATAGTATCAAAGATTTCCATTAAGCTGCTGCATAAATTTCGTTCTTGAGTAACTATTCCTAATTTTGATTATTTCTTGCGCAGTGCATTATTACCAACTTTATAAAGTATGTACTTTTCTCCAACTGGTTTCTTTTCCATATTTTTGTCTGAACAGACTGAGTGGCCGGGGGTACTATATATCATTATAAATTCTTCCGACGACAGAGTAGTAAAAGAGACACGTAAAATGAGACTTTATTCACGTTCTGGTGTCACGAAAAGGGGGTTGGAACTGGATCCTATTTCGGACCGGATAACATCAATCAAGCTCCATTATCACAATACTGTACTCCTCTAACTATATAGTAATGCAGCATTGGGATTTATTGCAGCCTACTTGGTCCATTTTTATCCATCTGGTTCTCCCCCCAAAAAATGCATTATGACGCAGATTTACTTCGGATGATTTATGACTTTTGGTGCTACGATAGACTAATGAGAGGGTTCAAAAAAAAAAAATTGCGGTGAGAGTTTCAAAATCGAATCAGCCAATAGTTAATATATTCCTCGTCAGGTTCTGAAGAAAATAATGCCTTGATTTACGAAAATATGGCAGTTGCTAGTGCTTTCTTTGGTCAATTCTCTCTCTATCCTGACTTGTATTCTATTGGGGCTTTTTTTCTCACTTTTTCATAAACTCTGCTCTCAAGTTATGGCCAGCATCAGACTTGGGCTCCTGCTTTTCTCGCCTTGGGTAGCTTGCTAGTAGGCTCCCCCCCCNCCCCCCCCCCCCTACTCCTTTTGTGCCGCTAGACTTGAGCGAACTACCCCCCCTTCTGCCTATGCCCGAATATCGAACAAATCTGGAGGAGAAGGCGCCCGTATAAGATGAAAATGGAATATGCCGGTCGTTTGCCGAGTCGCGAGAGAAAGAAAAAAAAGGGGGTCTGCAGCGGAACAAAAGCTGCAGATAACTTATATATGTGGGTGCAAAGACGCCTCGAAACACTGCGTATCATATTGTACCACTTCGAATCTTACTGTTACTGCTGTGCCTCGATCAAGTGCAAATTGACTCTCGGTTCTGAGATGTATTGGGAAATAGTTTCAGAAATATGTGTCTCTTATATCAGTGAAATACAGGGTGGTGCACTGGCCAACTGCATTGTACTACTTATCACAAAGTTTTGTGTACAAAGATACACAACGTGTGTGTATGATGTATACACATCCTAGTGTATGATGAAGACACACGTCTTGTGTACAAAAATGAATCAATGTCCACAATTTTCGTATGTTTTTAGCACAACTCTGTGCACCTTGGATACACATTGTTTTTAAAGAGAAAGTGCTGAATTCAAGACAGATTTTGAGTCAAAAATTTTCACTCAAAACAAGTGGAAGAAAAAGTGAGAATCGAAACAATTTTTACAGTGTAATCACTGGCTGTAAATGCCCAATTTTGTATTATTTGCAAGTAATTTGATAATAATTTCTACAAAAAAAACCTTAATGAATGTGCCCCTGTGACATTTGACATATTATAGTCTCCCTCGACGTATAGCGTATCATTATAATTAAGCTCTTTTGTGTGCCTGAGAGAGCGCTCCCTATGACTTCTAATCGGCTTCTCTAACGGGCGAAAAAGCTAAAGCAAAAAGGCTTTTAAGGTTCAGTAACAAATAGGTTCCATCAGTTGCATGTGCATCGTCAATGGAGTGCGAAAACGAGTAGCAAATAAGAGGTTTACAGTTTGACGGCACGGACTTGGAAATGCAGTTAAATCGTTTCGGCCCCCCTTTTTTTCCGCCTGAGCGTCTTTTCTGAGTTGCGCAAAAATCCGTCACCGGATTAATTCCCCTTAGGACTTACCCTTTTAAACGGCATCGACGCGGAAGTCAAGGGAAAATGGCTGGCTTGTTAACGGACTCTTTTGTTAACCAGAGTTCCAATAGGATAGCTCAATACTCTATCTCCAACCCTATATATATCCTTCAAGAGTATTTGCTCGGTGCAACAAAGAGGGGGAAGGGGTTAGAGTGTTGGCTCCCAGCACTAATATGCCAAGAGTAAAGGATCAAAGGTGGCGAGAACCATAGACAGAAACTCGACTTTCAATTTTGGAGCCAGCCAGCCCAAACCAGGGGGCTCTCTCTATGGTGTGCATGTTCGGAGCAAAAGATACGCTTGGGGAAAGTGATAGAACTTTCTAAGGGATATGTGGAGGAGAAATAGAAGCTGAGGACATTAGTTCGGAGTCGGAGTGCAAAGTGAGACCATATACTAAGATTAACTCACTCAGAATCAACAACAGAGTACGGTTTTTCGGAACATTAAAAGGTGGCTGGATTATTATTACTATTAATAAAAGCATATCCTTTAAGAATATAAGAATGACAACACTGTGCAAGAAATACCTTTTTAAGAAATATATTTCTAGCGTTGTCTCCTCGAGGACTGCAAAGACAAATTAGAAAAGTCCGGGCTCAACCTAGCGAATTAATGGCGACTCTTGCACTGTAATCATTTCCTCTACACTGGTGATGTCTAAAGTAAATAAGATGCAATCAGACTCTCGGAAGAAAAGACAATGAAACCGTGTTCCGAGTTTGACATTCTTTTTTCTTCTTCTTCTCTCGCTTTGGCTTTTCTAGCTTCGGAATTTATGCCATTAAATGTGACAGGAAGAAAACAGCACGCCTACGAGCAAAAATCGATGCAATATTATTCGTGCAGAGAATACAGGTCGGGGAATCTCCTAGATTAATCCGCAGATATTATCTCTCGAACAGAACCTACAAAAATATATCTCAAGTTCAATCAGGGTTGTAGGAAGAATAAAAAACTTGTTTTTTTGGGTAACAATTTAGCAATACATCGATTGCGACAAGAACCTGATATGGGCCAGTTATGTGCAGAGCCCAAAAACTCACTGCAGTAGCACTGAATTATGTACCGGTAAATGTCAAATTAATGGGTTGCGCACCATGTGAGCCCGATACGAGTGGATGAAGATTTTTATCAAATTATTACTGAGCAATAATTAATAAAATTTGTGCACACGACTGTTTTTTTGAATTATGTGTAATACTCAATAACCTCGTAGTAATTTCCAGCTCCATAAAGTATGCTTTCCGGCCAGAAAAAATATTATCCATTTGGCATACCTTTTGACTAATAATGAATGAGTAAAATTTTGCCAATTTTACAGTATGGTATCATTCTACAAATGCGGTATAATCGAGCAATAATAACGCAAGGAGCGAAGCCAAACGTATAGATTCACCTGCTCATAGATGGAAGAGTCATCGCAAACCTATCATTGTTGGTCAGTTGGTGTGAGGTGTGAATATAATATATTTTTCGCAGGTTGAACTATATGTCTACAATTCGAACAGAGCAGCAGGCAATAGTCCGTATTTATCTACACCTTCAATCACTAACTTCATGATAGAATCTGTACATATTTCAATTGCATTATACAGAGCTGAAGCTGTGCAGTGTACACTTGGGGGCCATAATATTTTCATTCTAAATATTCCTCTTAGGGGCTTCCTATAATGGCGAAAGGTAGCTGCTGTATAATTCCGGTTTCCATTTAGCTTTTACAAACTCATACCTACCAGGTGATTATCATATCCCATAAATTATTACGGACCAACTGTTTCTGTAATAATCATTAGGTCCTGCCGAATCATAGAAGTCGTAACCAAAAACTGAGACCTTTCGCCTATGTAAAATGTTACATAATATGAACCTGTTACTAGCATATTAACATTTTACTCTTGATTAAACCTCGCACATTCAGGTGCAACCTATCGAAATATCAATCCAGCCCACGCACTCTTTTCCTCCTCCTCCTCCTCTCCAGAAAATTAATATTCCTTTCCTCTTTTACTGACGCAATCTGAACTGGCTCATGAAAGTGTATATGGCCGTAAAAGAGGCAGTAAAGCCAACACCAACTTGAGTGCTGCAGTATTGGCTCCCGAATCTCATGCGGCACGATGCAAGTGACCCAATACATGCCGGATAGTAGTAATCCACATACTACTCTTTTTTCCCCCCTTTCCTCTTCAGGCGTTTATATGGACCGCTGCTGGAGGCAGGATCGTGCCCAGAAAGGTGTTGGGCTCCCATCATATTCAGTGCATCTGAGCCTGGAATTCAACTGCATCATTTGGAAATGTTCCAGATCACAGAAGATAAACATGGGAGGACTTCCTGCCCAATATGCGGCTTCTTTTTCCCTTCCCTGCAACGGACGACGACTTCTGGACCCGTTCTCTTGTCGTAAAAAACAGTATCTTTTAGGTCACAACGACTTCTCACGGCATTCAAGTGCAAATGTCTCTGCTCGCAATCTGCCTTTTTCCACGCTCACAGAAGAGAAAAGGAGCAGGGAGAGACACTTCTTTTTTTTTCTGAGCCTGAACCTTCCATTTCAGTTCTGAAATGACCGTCTTTTTTTCCCGCCTAGTCTTCAGAGTGAGCTGACGCCTCAATCATTCACTTCCACCTATTTTCGTCACTTTTCGCAATGCTCGTGATCATCAGTACATTTTTTTTCGCGACAAAAAAACTGAAGGATAGATTACCATTTTATCGTCGCCAGATTGCGCAAGTCTCCACCGGTCCAGTCTGGAATGATCAATTGCACTACATATGAAAAGAGTGTTGGACCGGATGTCCACTCGCTCATAACCTCCATGTGAAATGCAATGGGACAGCCAAGTCCCACCTAAAAATGACCATGAATTATACAAGTAAAAAAAAAAATCCGGGTTCCTATATAGTCCTCAAATAGGAATAAGAATCGGAGCCACAGGCTGAAATTTACGACCAGCGACAGTTGGACATTTAACGCATTTTCCAGTATCTCCCCACTCCATATTTAGGAGCCACGCCACAAATCAACGTGTCTTCTGCAAAAATCCCCAGTTCTTTACGACTCCAGTGTGCAAAAATCCGAGCCCCCACGAAAGTGCTCGTATATTTATCCTGTCCGGGCCGTTTGTATACGGAAACTTGGGGAGGGGTCGCGCAGCAATGATGATGCAGCCACGTACCTTCTCTCTGTGCCCAGTCGAATAGCGAGGGCACCCTGGCAGCCAGAGAAGAGAAGCAATCCTCGAAACGAGCGGTTCCATCCACTCCCACTGTCTCCAGATTGCCCTTCACTCCGCACATCAGGGCCGTCGCACACGCCGACGAATCACCCACTTGAGCGTCGTTGTTATAAGTCTGCAACCAAAGAGCGACATCAAAAAAACAGCATTGCCAAAAAAAAAAAAAAAAGTCAAGAACACTGGGAAGAGGGGAGAGCCAGAAGGAAAAAATATATATAAGACATCGCACATTTTGGCGTATATTCAGTGTGTGTCATGTTTCTGAGCGTGCCCTTGGCGCATTGTGACAGTGAACGAGTGTGCCGCACTTTTTGTTCTGCAAACCCCAGAATAACATCATGTACCGTGAAATAACGCTTTGAGTAAGTGTAAGTTACGTCAGATATATACAGTATGCAAAAAAGAAAATTCGTTCCGGATGTCAGCCCGGAGAGAAATTAAAGTAGGCCAATCCGGACCATTGACGTCACATCGAACCAATCGCGTGGCTCAAAACTTCATCCACGAATATCGATATATCGAGGAGAAAATGGATTTCATATGTATCGATATTTTCCTCCGTGATATATCGATATTAATGGGTGACATTTTGAGCCTTATATCGATATATTGCGGAGAAAAATATCGACACATATCAAAAGCGTTTCATAATTATGTATCGATGTTTTCCTTATATTGATATACCTCGGAGGATAATATCGATACATATCATCACTTCATATGTATCGATATTTTCCTCCGCGATATATCGATATTCATGGGTGACATTTTGAGCCTTATATCGATATATTGCGGAGAAAAATATCGACACATATCAAAAGCGTTTCATAATTATGTATCGATGTTTTCCTTATATTGATATACCTCGGAGGATAATATCGATACATATCATCACTTCATATGTATCGATATTCCCCCCGAGATATATCGATATTCATGGGTGACATTTTAAGCATTATATCGATACATCGCAGATGAAAATATCGATACGTACTAAATGCATTTCCTATGACTGTATCGATATTCATGGGTGACATTTTGAGCCCCGTGGATCTAAATGGCAAGAAACATGCCCGACTGCACCATTTTACAGCAGAGTGTCTAAAGTAAGAGTGATGCATCAACCTTGTCGGTCGTGTAAAGCTGACGGACTACCCGAGTCGAAACCTCATCGTCCATTATAGCGCTACCTATACCCAGTGGCCCTGGCCAAAATGTGTCAACAATCCACCAACAGGCTCGCCTCCAATCCCGTGTCCGCGACCACTCTTTTGCACGAATCATGCGAGCATAAAGGCTTATCGCCAGCGTATCGTAAAGCTCATGACAGCGCCAGCCATAATCCGAGGTGACTTTAATGCCCGAGTAGCGGCGGATCGCCAATTACATTGGCAAACCTCGGAGAAGAGGCGGAAAAAAAGAGTATACTATTGGACGATTAATATGATGAGCTGGCGTGTCAGCATTTTGGGGGGACTGAATATTTTGGATCTGATCCAAGCAGCATTTTCCTTGTGTATGATTTTCTCCCAGGAATTTACACACCTTTCAAAACAGCATGGATGACTGGGCTGCTCCGCCTCGGCACTCGAAGAGCTTCGGCATAGATTTAACGGAACTGTTTACTTTGGGAATATTGCTTCTGGGCCCTTCAGGAACTGCGGAATATAATTATCACCAGGGCAGCGTAACTATTATATTACGCAAGTCCGTTTACTTATTCCAATATTGAATTTTTGCATGTCCAGCGCTAATGAAATGATTTAAAACGTCTCTGCCTGTTTCATTTCAAAATTTACCTAGCGACCTATTTAATGCCATTTTGATTCATATAGAGGTGCAACGTAATATTATTTCTCGAATAATATGTATTTTTGCTGTACTGTTCATTACCTTATAGAGGCAACAACAATGCATTGTAGTTCTAAATTATTCAAAGAAGAAAGCGCCACAGAACACTATTAACTACTAATGGTGTTGTCAGTTAAAGCATCAATTGTCAGAAAAATGTTCATGATACTCGGATTATAGTCACGGAATAGCTATAAGAAGATTAGGACGTTCTGTCGAAGCTTAACACATGAATGAAACCATAATATCGTGAGTGCGCAGCTTATATAGGTTGCTATATACAGTTACGATTTCGTGACCGAACAATTCTGCCATTTACCATGTATTTTAAAAAACCTCTTCTTGTCATTTTCATCCGGGAGGAGAACCTCATTCCCTGCCGACCAAAGTCCGGATTACAAATGCAGAGAAAATTTCGCAGTTTTTAAGCCTAAGTTTCCCACAGGTTTTAATTTAGGAAACGTTGTACAGACCAGCATTATCAGTCACAGAGAATTTTCAAAAACCCGGTGTGCGCAATATTTTTTTAATCATATCAAATCCACCGGAAAAATCCCCAAGGTAATTCCTATTCATTTATCATCAAGATATACAGTGGCACACACCGGTAATGCATTATGGAAAAAAAAACACCATCACTATTTTTCTTGCATCTACTGGTGCTTGAAGTCCTAATATTACGTGTACTGTACAACATCCGGACAGAACCTGGAATATCCTGAGGAGACAGGACTTATCATGTTATTGTTATGGCTATTAATTCTAGACTCTTTTTACATTATTATACTGGCAATCCTGGTAATTGTGTAGTGTAAAATCCTACTGAAGGTACAGTGCAATGAGATTTCATATGTTTTTGAGATAATTATAGTTCAATTAATTATAACAGCTCGAAGTCTCTTGAAGAGTCCTGAAAGCATATCAAAGGGTATCGAAATACAGTATATAAAAATTAAAAAGAAGCACTACACCTGCTGATGTAATGAGAACGAAACTAAACAAAATTCAGATCGTGAAAAAATCCAAATGGAATGAGAGAGATTCATGCCAGTGATTTTCCAATCCATGAAACGTCTTTTTTGTGTTCAACAGTAAGGTTTGAACCTTCGCATCCAAGTCACAATCAAAAAGAAAGAAAAGTGACAAAAAGGCACACGGTCCGTTTCTAACGGACGTTTCTGCTTCCTATCGCAATAAAAGGGTGTAATTTAATAGGCGAGTGGCCGCAGCCTGCGAACTTGCCAAGTAACCTCTGGCAGAGATAATGGTGTCGCGATCCTCTCTCTTTTTTGTACTCTCTCTCTCAAAAAAAAAAAAAAATCTAACGAGCCCCTTTGCAAAAACCATAGTCTGCATGTAATGAAATACTGTTCCCTCGGCGCATACAAGTTGATATGAGGAGAAAAATATGCTTTCGGATGCCGATCGAATCAGCTCTCCACAAAAAAAACGCCATAAAAATTTCGTTGCCCCAGTCGCTCAGCTGACGAGGCTATATAGCAGGATATGCCAGTAGGTATAACTGCGGGTACCCTCAAAATGCTATCTCTTTTATACCGCCGCAGGTAAGCCAACATCACGAGCCGGAATTGCATTATACGGCCATGGAGATAATGACATGTTAAGATTCTGCAGCCATGGCATCGGCGCCGTTTGTAAATAGAATTTGTTATATATACGCGTCGGGTATACAGTAACGTGCCGGACTTAAGTTTCCTAAGCCGAGGAGGTTACGTTAAGATGACTTGCCATGCGGAAGCTAGATTAATTAACGACGGAGAAGGCGGAGGATTCCGCGTAAGGGGCCTGCGGTTTTGAGACAAACCAGAGTGAATGGTGATAAATTATTTTGCCCGCCTTACACTGCGCTGTTTGGGGACTATAACGATCTAGGCACAGACACACACAAAAAAGTGTAAATTGGGTACACTGAACTTAGGAATTGAAGGTTAAGCCGCATCGTAAGGTGTGTTTGAACGAAGATGTGGCTTAACCAGTTGCCTTCTGCCGCTTGATGCATGTAGGAATTAATTACGTGACTAAATGGTACAAATTAATTTGAAAGAGCCCGCTTGCCCATTAGTACGATGACAGTCAGAAATGGGCCCCTGTTTCACACTAACAGCTCCACTGCACATTTCTCTCTCTCCCCCCTCCAAGTACGGAGATTAATGTATGCGAAGTAACTCTGGTTCATGCTCTGCTATTGCGCAGTACCGCGCTCCGGAGAGCACATTTATTCAAACTGGGGGGAAAAGCTCGTGTATATATATTTTTTTGGCTTCCACTGCGAATACGAGACGACTCGCCAACAATGCGTTAAAAACCGGGGGGGACAACACAGCATAATGGTTTGTGTGCACAAACAGTTTGTGTGCCCAACTTTCACCTCCAATTTTCATATATTCCTCCGCATGTATTGAGCGAGTCCTGCTCTGGTATGTAAAAAAAGGGGGGTTGGCAATTAACTTGATTTACTCCACTAGTGGCATATCCATGGCCTTTTGCCACTTACAGTACATGTGAAAAATTAACTGTTTTTTAAAAAAGAAAATCCGGATAAGAGATACTGCAGTGTCAGTCACTCCCTATATCGTTCCAGCAGCTTCCAGGCATTGTAGTGGAAACTCCTGGGTCTAAAAGTCAAGGCATAACAAAGGACGGGCAAAGTCTTGCCCCCGCCATAAATATTCCGGAAATTAATTACTACCCTCACTTTATGATAAGGAAAGTTTTGGGGAGGGGGGGAGGGGGACGAGCTTGGGAAATGTTCAGGGCAAAGGAACGTCAAGCTCGGGACAAGAGAAGAGATCTAAAGACCCCCCCTTACTTTGGCCAAGGCTAAGAAAGGGAACTTCTCAAAGGCTAGCTGGTGCTCCTCTCCTGGGCTGCCTTCCTTCTGTCCCCGTAGGATCCGGGCAGCAGTCACTGTCGAGATCCCCATACCGTCACCCACAAACAGGATCACGTTTCTGGCCACGCTCGTGTGCCAAGGCTGACCAACCATGCGCTCCAGGGTGCTTCGGGCTGCCGCATACCAGTGGTCTCGGTCTGCGGAAGAAAAAAATCGAAACAAATAAATCAAGGTATTAAATTCTGACATTGGAGTGTTGAAACTTCAGAACTAATTTACCAAAATCACAGGACGGAACCAGTGTTTTTTTTTCTCTCTCTCTGTGGCGGGTGTGGATTGGTCATTCGGTGACATGTAATTTATGCGCTTGGAATAGAGATATGCTGGGGCCACGTCATTCTCCAGATTAATTAACACTGTCGAACTGAGCGACGAATTTAGGGGGATAATTGGCGAAACAAAGAGGGGGGGTTGTTAACTAGCACTTCAATTATAGAGAAGGTCATGCTGGATGTTGCATTAAACAATTTATTTCAAAAAAAATGGACCTCAGGCTGAACTCTACAGTGATCGTGCCACAAACTAGATTGACAGCAGGCTGGTTTTGGCACCCTTAGGCGTGATTGCGTGTAATTTTGCAAATAAATAATTATGTCGCATAGTATCCGATGCCACCGGTGCTGTGGCAACAACTGTCTTTACATTCCATGCGTTTCATATAAAATTTTTTTGATTTAAGTGTCGACTGCATCGTCCGTATAATTCCGCATTATACGGTGTTTGTATAAAAGTGGAACAACGTCTTTGGCAGTAATGCACCGGGGGACCTGAACGTCTCTATTCCGCCTGATAAATTGTGGCCGTTAGCTCACGAGTTCCCAAACTGAATTCCCTGCATTTCTCATTAGCTTTACGACTCTATACGCAGGATGTCTTTGGAATTCGACGACCAAGCCAACTGACGTCGGTCGCAACCTCACGTTCAAAATGCGCTTTTTCCTTCTTCTCCTCCATAAACCCAAGTTACTGCCTATTTTAATGGGGAAATATTCGGATAACGGTTACTGCTTTTCCGCTCTTCCACTCACACAAAATCAGTAAGAATTTATTGGCTGCATCTCTAATGATTTCTTAGGTGATCATCCCTCGGTGTCAGTACATAAGACTGGCAGGTGCTGGGTACAGTAATGGCGGTTCCGGAAGGGATTGAAGGGTGACAGGGCATGAAACGAGGTTTGGAGGCAGCTCCGGACATATATACAGGGCCCCACACTCTCTACTGGCAAAAAATATTTTACAAGCAAAAACACCGGGAGCTCTCCTGAGAGACCAGCACGTCCTGCACTATTACCGACACCACTCGGTTTATCCGGACACAATCGGCGCTTGGGGGATTTCAGAAGGGGATTATAACATCTGACGATCTCCTGGGCCGTTCTCTGTGTGGCACACCGGATTATCCACAACCTGTTTCATAAGATATTGATCCTACATCCCGCCACTCCAGGTTTTCATACACACACACAAACTCATGATGCGGCTTTTGCAAAACCGCAACTTGGAGCAAGTCAGGCACAAACTGACACTCAGCTTATTATTCCGGTTGAAATGTCCGTTTCAGTCAGGAATTAAGATGGCTAGCTGCGAATTGCATCAGTATGAGCACATTTTTTTCCCCCTTCAGACATTTTGAAGGCATAAGTAGCCAATGGAACATGTACAATATATCCTGTACAAACAGTACAGAACAATGTGAGCACAGACTATAAACACAAGAGGAAGGCTGGAAAACAGCCTCCGAGCAATTTTCTCCCCGAGTCCTCCCTGCGCTTCATGCAAATGAGAATAAAAGGTGCAAGGTCCCGTGCAAGAGTGTCTGGTCCTCTCTCCAAGGAGACATGGAGCTTTCTCCAATCTCCATGAGAGAGGCCCTAATTACTGGCCACGAATGCTGGGGGAACAAGACGTTCCTTCGCTAATCGGCTCGGCAAAAGACCGGATGGGAACCCCGAATTATCCTGCCCTTGCTGATGCCCAGGGATTCCCCTCTGGAGAAGCCTTGGAAACTCGTTCTCTCTGCTGGGGGGGTCCCTCTTATTCTCTGCCTCATCTCAACACATCCTCAGTCAAACTCCTCCAGTATAATGAATTCGGCCTTCCAACGAACGTCATGCCAACTGTCACCTCCACTGGTCCCAAACCGTACCCAAGAAAATCATTCCATGTTTTCCGGGACGGAGGTAATCAACTTAGCTAGATTTATAATGAGGATTGCTGGCTCTCCAGAATGACGTGACAGGTTTTTACTGCCATGTTATCAGGTCGGATCTGACAAATATTTACAACCGCAATTATCTGGCAGCTATTTGGGTGCTGGGGAGTGTTTTAAAGCGAGGCTGTGAATCTGAATATTGCGATGGAGTCACGGGAAGTCGGACAGGTTAATTACACCGTCTGGTAATTTTGAGGTAGCTTATGAGGCATGCAGCCTTGTTTACTTTTCTGCATACCACGCGGTTGCAAGTCAACTCTTCTGTGAACGGCGGCGAATTTAAGCGCTTCAATCCAGGACCACCCTTTAAGTTGCTTAAATTTTGAATTTTCTCCAAAAAAAGGGGGTGTGTAATTTTTTTACCAAAAATTGTATTAAAATCATCACCAGACTGGTTGTATTCGAATTTTTTAAATAAAAAATTGCATTAATAGACTACACCTGCCATTCGCAGAATCTGAAATTATTTCAAGCACATTAAAGAAGCATCATAATTATTACCAAGTCAATAACATAGCCTTTTCAAAGCATCTGCCATGTGGAATATATGTTCGTGTGTAGTTGCATAAATAAACCTATATATTGCTCTGCTGTAAAATTCCTGGTTATTGGCCACATGTTTTGTCAAGTAGAGAGAGAAGTAGTTTAAAATAAATTGGATGGAGCCTGCTGCTGCCATTAAAATCGCATGCCCTGCTCGTTTTGTAAAAGTGGGGATGTAGCTTTAAAGCACTTCATTTGTACACACGTTTGTACACGAATGTGCGAAGCTGAACAGTACTCTCATTAATTAAGTGCTGGTAAATGATCAGGATAATAGACGGGGACACATTCCGCAGTAACCATACATCACAAAGTTTACCGCACTACTTTCAACTCACGTCGTTGGGGTCTGTCGTGCAGAAAGGGTCGTGCTCCGGAATTCAGTATTAGAGAGTCCTGCGTCTTTTGCACTCTCCACCAGCGGCCAATGAAACTAGCACCAATCTATTAGCAGCTTTAATCAACAATGCTGCAGTCTTGTTATTAATACATATTATAAATGTGGCTGAAAGTTATTTTAAAATTTCACCTTGAAATATACTGCTGCATATTAATCCATAATGGTATGCAGCATATCAGTGTAGACAGCATGTCCTGGAGTCAGATATGGACATTTACATTCTGGTGGACTACTGCCAAGAGTCAAATTGCAGCAGGGCGCAAAAAGGCTTGGCAATATTTGCGTGGCTGCTTCAAGCTAAAAAACTGCCTACATCATTCATGGCTAGTTCCAGTAAATGAAACCAAAGTGAGGCGCCATTGGCAGATGATCCGATGAACAAATCAGTCCATCACTTTCAATCGCGATTCATCGAACTGACGCTAGAGGCATCAAACTGCGCGAAAAAAAAATCAGGATAAAGCTTTGCGAACTGTAGTATACAGCACACGATAAACGCACACCAGTATGTAGGATATGGTAATTTATTTTGCTGGCCGCATTGAATCCTGGATTAAATTGTGTAAATATAGGGCAGGAAATAATTTAGGCCAATCCATGCATTGGTGTTTAATAACATTAAAAGAAGATTTACAATAAATGGCCCCCAATAGGCATATTGCCTTTTCAAAGTCAACACTTTAAAAAACAACATATAATCTCTAGTGTTCATAATATGGCTGTACAAGTATAGCGAAAAACAAAGTATATTGCAGACTGGATTGAATAATTAAGTTTGAATTTAGAGAGAAAATGATGAATAATTATTATGGCCGAATGTACAGAGCCTCAAAGGGGCACGACTGCATAAAAATGAATCGGGTTTGCGCAAATGGAAATGCAATCACGTGCCTATTATTACTACTGATAAGAAATTCATAAAGTCATAAAGTCATAAAGAACACACCAAAAAAAAATCAAATTTTCAGAGCCCCGGCACTTTTTAAGTCCCAATCAACCTGGACCTGGGCCGTAATTTTCGCCAAATCCCGCGATACTACGAAACCAATTTCGAAACAAAAGCAATGAACTGTATATAGTCACTTTTTATCCCAAAATTCATTTGCAAGCTGGAATATTCCATCATTCGCATTATTTATTATTCCGATTGTAGGATCTCACACGCAACAGCCGCAGTATCAACAACGTGTATGTAATAATACAACACAATCACTAATAGGCCTACTGCGGATATCCAAATTGGTTTCGTAATAGACTGGATGGGATTTGGCATGCGCTGAGCGGATTTTGTTTCAAACAAATTATTGCACTTGCTCTCACAGAATATCAAATGTGTACTTGAAACATACCCAGAAAAGCACGTTTTATATCATAGTTTACATTGAATCATTACTATTGCAAAATAATAGTAGACTCTGCTATTTCTGATTATACTATAATGTAATCGCAATGTTTCCGCAGGAATTTTTTGAAATGACATCCTGCAGAATTAAAAATAACTTAACGAAACATTTACATTGTGGTAATTACAACGGAAGCTGATTTGTTCTTGCTCGTTAACATTTCATTTTAATATTTCAAAAGGTAGCGTGCTTGATTTTATTTAACAATAATGTATGCATCAGTGGTAACTTTCTTCCGCATAAAAGTGTGCTTATAAAATATGGCAATATCTATCCATCCTTGCCTTTTTGCTTCTATAATTGTCAAAGAGCATAATTGCAGAGACCGGACATCCTTTACACTCACTAACTTCATAATTTTTTTCTATAGCCATTACTTTTCCGATATGTAAAAATGTGCTGCCGCCACTTTTGAGCTCATGAAGCCACATGAAGTTAACTTCACAATAGGAGTCGCTTTTTTCACGTTGTCCTATAATAGTAATCATATAAAATTGTTGCTTGGAGTGTCGGTTACAAAAAGGAACGAATGGATTCAATTAGAGTAAGCGTCTCCAAATTAGAAAAGAAAAGAAAAAGGAGCAAGGATTGCAGAGTCTAGCCAAAAAGTTTGTAACACCACGTCCCAACAGTGTAACTAACAGCGGTTGACTCGCAGCATTGCGTCTTTGGGCCTCTGTCTCCCCCACGACTTACTGATAAAGAAATAGGGTCACCCAGGGATGTCCGGAGGACACAAAAGGCGAGAGCTGGAGCATAAATACCTGCGGAGCTTCTTCTTTTTTTTCTCGTCTTTCTCCAAGAAAAGGGAGACGGTTCCTCCCATGAGCTTCGAGTAATTTGCCGGCATAAATCCTTGAAGAAGAAGGGACGAGTACCCCCGTGATTTCTGTTCCTTTCGGGACTTGCGAAATTGAAATCCAATAACGCAGGGAAGCGTATTAAGGAGTTAGCTGAGGAAAACGATGAAAGATGACCGCACCACTGGGCCATCAGCATATACAGGCCCAACTTATCTGCATCTCCCGATACACACTACTAAAGAACAGTTAGCTCCGCCACTGGGAGCCTTAAACGTCTGTTGTATATACGTCCCACAGGAATTTCCCGGAGACTGATTTGTTTCAGTTCCCTGTACTTTTTTTTTCTGGTGGATGAGCACTCCGACCGACTATTCTTCCACTTGAAAAATCGAAGGTCCCGGTCACTTGTTCAGAAAGCGATCTCCTCTCTTTTTTTGGGAGAGCCAGCACTATAGGACCCACTACCTCGACCGCCCTCCTTTCAAAAGGACCGGACAATAATAGCTCCTGGCAAGATATGGATCATAAGGTTCCTATCATTTATCAAGCCAGTCACATTCGATCTTGGAGGCCGACAATTCCATCGACACCCCCCCAACTTATTTTTTTTTCCTTCTAACTTTTTTTTTGGTGAAAGGTCGGGGCTGCTGATTTGGAAGAAATTGCGATATATAGCCTTGTGTGTATATCCGGTGATATCCCCCAAGCGCAGCGTTTGGTTTCCCACGATACTGGTTACGATTAATTGGTTTAGCCACGAATCACTGCAAGCGGAATTGACACTATTAATCATATTGACAGGTTAAAAACGCTTGCTTAATGTATGTGACTTGCCAACGGATGCTTTACCGAGCAGGATGCATAAATATTCTGTTATATACTAGTGAAAATATATATTTTTCACAGGCGCGTTAAATCATCCGTAAACAGGAAAGATATCTTCTGGCCACTACTTCACAAGCGCGGCCAAATTATCCATGGCTCAGCAGAATGGAAGTCATGTGTAATTCTGGCTGCCATGTGGCAAACAAATTAGCACTAAATGGTTAATAAACTTGCTCTTGCAGCAAATCATTACCATATGTCAATAAAAAAATTGGGTAAATTCCCCATTGTTCTTTAATATCGGCCTCCCCTGTTGAATAATAGCGTTGAACCGAGCGTTTTGCATCATTATGTCGGACTGAAGCTGACGAATAACAGAAAATATATAGCGGGCGGGGCATCCTTTGGACACAGGGTTTTAACGCCTGAATTTGATTACAGCACGTATATTTTTATTTCCCCCGCAAAATTTCCCCCCCGGCCATAGACGCGTGCAAGGGAAAGGGACAAATGAAGGGCATAATTGACATTTTTTCCTGGCAAACAGTCCCATGCTGCCACCTGCATCGGGTTACGAAAGAGTCTTCATGCTCGTAAAACTTCGCGTTCAATCTGGTGGCGGCCAAAATAAATTGCTCTAAACCAGGCACTTTTTGCAGGGCACAAAACTAACCGGCCTCTAATTTTTGCGCGTCGAAACATCTCATCGCTATAGTTTAAGCCTGCAAATCCCAGCTGATTTCTAAGCAAAGATAGTGTCATCTGCATAGGCATAGTATTTTCAAACCATGTTTTTCGCTTTTCACTGCATTCTATAATTTTTTGGAGTTAATTTCGTGGGTAATTTACAAGCGAGCGTTGATTGTTTTGGCACCACCAATCCCATTTAATGAAATTAGGGGGTCCATGTTTTATAACAAGCAATGAACTTTGGCTCTAATCAGCGGGCATTAAAATATAGTGCATATGTTCCAAATTAAGCACTTGATTTCATTGCAAGCTCGGCCCATATGGAGTGTTACACATGTATGAACCTATAATACCTTTTCAGTTTATCAGTTAGTTTTAAACGCTATAGAGCTCGATTATTTTTCGAGGGGCGCCACTTGTGGCGTAAATATGGGCCAATGTGCTTTAATAAACTAACAGAAATGTCCGCGATTAATAATCCTTCCATCATTGTAATTACTTGTTAATTATGTAAATGATGACCAGCTATTATTTGTCGGGTCATAAATACGACTGAAAATAACGACATAAAATAAATTTTTATATGCCACTTGCAGTATAATCCATTATAATGTACTATAATGGCCAAAATTCATTTTTTTAAAATAATCTAGTGACGGAGTAACACGTCTAAAATCATTCGTTCCCAGTTCGATTCATTGGCTGTACTTAGCATGTACTTAGCACATTAATTAATAAATATGCAAAATAAACAAATCAATAAATCTGTGTGCATATAAAGTGCCAGTGACATCACACGAATTTATAAGGCCTGATTAAGTTAAGCACAATTATGCACTACTAGTTGAGTTCACAAAAAGATCCATCCACATCAATCGAAGGTAAAACAAATACTTTTTTTTTTCCTTTTTGAGATGCATTTTACAAAGGGCCGAATTAAATCCTTCCCGATGACAAGGCTTGTTGAGCTTTTCGAGGGGGAAACTGTCAAAATGCCATTACCTAATTGGTGGGTAACCCGCCAGCATTTCCACCGGACATGCACAGAGACTTCAGGAGAATAAGGGTTTTGTTTTGCAAACCTTGCGAGGCACATTCTGCTGCGGTTTTGAATTGTATAGTTCGAGCCCCCCAGATTTTCTGAACAACTGCACACCGAGTAACAGATGTTAAAAGCAGAATTTCATTTTCCCTATATACGCTTGAAACGTCAAACTGGATTTTCTGTGTTCCCAAATTCCATTTCCACCTCTACACCCCCCAGTGTGTATATCCACATCCAGGCCGCATCGTGTACGAATGGGGAAGCAATAGAAATTACACATTACATGCCATATGCATAATTATTAATTTTTTCGGTGGCTCAAAGGAATTCTATGACTCACCGCCACACACAGACAACCATTATTATCTTACCTTTTTTTAAACAAAAAAAAACTTCACAGGTCCTCATTTCCCTGTGCTATGCCATCTAAATCACGGAACTAAAAACTTCTCACGTTCTATCGCTCCTCTCACGTGAATAAACAATTACAAAGGAGGAGCCCCCGTTATGAATCAAATCTGCAGCTAAAAGCTCGTTATTACACAGTATCTTATGAATGCCAAGTAAAAAAAAGATCAGATAAAAAATTTAAAAAAAGCCATTTTCATGAAAGATACTTTCAAAGCAAGAAGTTTCACAGTTGTTTCCCCCAGCAACCTATCTCATGTGTCGCCATGTTACAGAAAGTGTGGCTCTGATCTTCCAGAGGCATTTGTCACCTCCATTTTTTGTCAATTGCTGCGGAATCAGATCTGAAATGAAAGTCGCCAGTGCAAAGAAGCAAAGGCGACGGACGGGCATGGTGAGAAGAAGAAGAGCTTGAGGATATGGTGGTGGTATATATAGGTGAAGGAAAAGGGGTGCAGTAGTAGTAGGACAATCTTGGGGATTGCCGAAGGGGGTCCTGTCTCTGCTGCTGGAGCTGGGGATGCTGTGCCAGTCTCTGATTGGCCGGAGGGTTTCTGCCCGGATCGAACAGAAAAACCCCTTCGGTTTTCAGCTCACTTCCCACTCTACCCAGGCCCAACTTTTCAATGGGGAGAGGTAGGATGGAAGCTGGGATTGTGTGTGCCTCCATCTCTCTATTCTACTCCTTGCCCCCCCGACTTCAGAGAGAGAGGAGGGGAAGAGAGGGAATAAGACATCCAATTCCTCACTCACAAAATTACTTTACTCGCCCGCAGCTCCCTTACCAATAGAGTTTCGCTGCTGACCCATCTCATCCGCATTGTGTGGTATTTGAACACGGGGATTCCCCAGCATGCCACCAACCGACTACTAGGAAGCGTTCAAGATTATTACTCTGAAAGCAGCTCACCCATGCAAAAGGAAATGCAGCACCGAGGAAGATGGCTCTGAACGTTTGCGGCATGTGAAACCCTCTTACAATGCACTATACAAGCTAAAGTTTGTGCTAAAATTGCATTAATTAATCATTGTAATAGTCGCTGCTTGGCGGGGGGGAATTATTAAGGTGGGATGCTCAAAACCTGAGGGACAAGAAGAATTATATTAATTACTGATATAATACCGTACATCACAATTTTCATGCATTGGGCGTGATACTGCTTTATTGGCATTAATTAATGTGGGTCAGTTCCTGAATGAAACAATGCAGCGCATTTTAATAATGAATGAAAAGTCTATTCAGCTCATGTATGATATAAAACCATGGGTGGCTGTGGTGCTATGCGGTGGTGATAAAAGGTAGGCATATATAAATGTGCCTTTTGATCTATTTAAAATAGAAGGCAATGACCTACCCAGTATATACCACAGCTTGTCAAATTAATGAAATGGAGTCCCTTTTGAATTTCCCGTCCTCAATTATAGTCTGCAGGGTGGAAAACCTTTTTTTTATTGTTCTTTTTGGATCACTCGAGCACAAAAAGCGACACGGTAACACGAGCGTACTCTTGTCAGACTTGTTTAACTTTCCTTCCCTGCCAAAAAAAAAACCTCACGAAGGAATTGACTCGCGGAGAAGAAGAACCGACGGTATCCGTCATGGTGCTAGGAAAAGATGTGTCATGAATAATACGAAAAGACTTTGTCCTCATCTTTCCACCGCCACTGTTTTTTTTCCGTTCGGGACATTTCAAAAATGACAATCATTTTCAAAACTGGTCCCAACCGCAAAAGTCGTCTCACTGCCACTCTTTCTTGCTATGGATAGTATTGTGCAGACGGAAGGATTTACAGGCAGAATGATTGAAAGACTGATTCCGGCAATCGCTGTCCACCAACATAAATCCAGTCTTCCGTCATATTTTTTTCTTTTACTATTCCGGCTACCGAACCGGGGGAAAAAAGGAGCCTTAAATCCTCCCCAAATTCTTCCGACACGAGAGGTGCCAGACGGCAAAAAATCGGCCGTCGAGGGAAAGATATCCTTGCATGTAAATAGCAAGATCTCCGCTTCCGTCTGGCAGACAATATGTGCGTCTTTTTATCTCACCCTCCTCCCCCCGCCCCTCCTTTTTCTCCAACTGTTATGCTTTTCTTTTTATGGCTAAAAGGGAACTTCGCCCAGTTTAGCCCGTCCACCAGAACTTTGAGGGTAGACGATAAACTCATCGAATATTGCGGGCTGTAACTATTACGACTTTGAAGGGAGGGAGGGGGGGAAGTGCAGAGGTCTGCCTTCATTTCTGGCTAAACCTCTCTCCATAACTCTAATGGAGAAATGCATTTTCCAAATGGCTTCCAAAAAAATGGTTATTATTATTGCTATACCCCGTTTATGTGCCATCAGCAGACACGTAATAAGAGATGCTAAAAGTCGTGTTAATTCAATGTATATGCGGTTGGTGTTTAAAGACCAAACAGTCTGTCAGCCACATGTTTAGAAATTCCTGAATAGAACCTCACAGCTTCCTCTTTTCAACTGTGGTGTATAGCCTATACCTGCTGACGGCGTGGAAAAAAAAATAGCTTTCAGGCATAGTTCATCGACCGAGAGAGATGTTGGTCGCAGTAATTTCTATAGTTGTCTGTAACTCATGCCAGAAAAGCAGTCAAAATGTAGCCAACCCGATCCTTGCTAAACATAGAAAAGAATCAAAAGGATGCATCCCTCGAGAAGAAAATTGGGAAGAGGTATAGTATAAGAAAAAATATATAAGCGGCGCCAGGATCAAAGGATCGTTGCTGAGGGAAGAGGAGGAAAAGGAAATACAAGTCGAATAATAAATGAGGTCCCCTCTGCGAATTTTCTACTGAATAAGCATCTAAATACGAGAAAAAGATGAATTGAGAGCCCTTTGGAACGGGATGGTGATAACGTTAATAACATGCCTGGTATTAATCCAGATCCCTTTTTGTTGAATATTCCTCGAATAATTATTTTTACTGATGTCCAATCAACAAGATGGTTATTTATACGGAATACCCAATGAATTATCAGGTGTCAAAAAATGTAGGATGTCATTTTGCTTCAGTGTTATATAATATGAGAAGGGATATACGTCTCGTGTTTTTACCACCATTTGCCTTTAATCATGTGCCACATTTGGCTTACTTCATTACAAGGATACTGTATGCGATAATGAAAGCCGCAAAATTATGCAATGCGGGCAGATTCGCCTTCCTTGGAGGTATAATGAAATAATTGAAAACATTTCCATTTCACTCGGTGTTATTACGGTTCCACTCAATGAAGCTGTATTACATTGTAATGAGCTTTTGCTCCATAATAATTAACAAAGAATGGCACTTATGGTCGCGCAGAAAAAGCTATTCGACGATCATTAATACACGCCGCTATTAGTGCGAAACCATAAACCAAATGGCATAATCAGTTGCGAATATCCTAGTGCGCAGGAAGGCACGTTAAAATCCTCGCTATTCCGAGACTGATTACCATCCAACATCGCAATTACTATGCAAGGCGGCCCCTCTAGCAAGCAGACGGATAATGCGATCAAAATATTCCTCAGAAATGAATGCTAAAGGACATGGTAACTGGAGAGGGCCTTCCTGCGGCATCTGCTACGTTCCAACAGCAGCATGCTTGCCAAATGTGCAACTTGAGACGGCGAGGTAATTCCAATAGTTGTGTACGGCAAGCATTCCGTATAATCCGGATTCCCATTTGAAACCTTATATAATCTGGCGACGACGTTAAGTGAATTTCTGGGCCTTGCATCCAAGGGGCGGGGGTGTAGAGTATCGTGGGAGAAGAGAAGAGAAATGGTTGGAAAATCCTTGTGAGGCTGAGGTGGTTTAGGAGACCGAATTACAAGGGAAAGGAAAGGAGTCCAGGAGGACCAGGGCCCCCAGCAGCAGCGCACCTCAGAAAGGTAAACATCGCTCAATCGAAATTGAAAGCCGGGGGAAAGGCTCAGATGGCGTTCTCTGATGCTACAACGCTCTTCGTCGTCTCTCTCAGACTTTGGACACACTATTGCTCAACTTCACCTTAGAGACTGGCACCGCTGCTGCTAAAATCAAACAAGAGGCAGCAGTTGAAAGAATATACTCCAAAGGTCTACACTATAGGTCTAATGAACGCATTAAAAAATATTAATCCCATCAGCCTCTAAACGCACGGCACAATATGTTGGATTGCAAACACTTTCCCATGTAATTTCATAAATTGTTTCCTCTTATGTAAATAAATCCGAGTTCACAAGACCAAAAACAGAAATTTCATAGTGCACACTGTGCAGTGGCTGACGCCTTTGGCGCAGGTAGATTAGCGGCTCAGTTTCGGCACACCTTTCTGGTGTTAATTTCTGATTAGTTCCCAACTTTTAGCACAATAATGGATTACTGCCAAGAGGCGCATTTCTCATATAGGACTGAATATTCTCGTTTTCAAAACAATACGCGAAATTAGGCTTCTTGCCAAGGGAGTAGCGCTACTACTAAATAGTGTGCTGGAGCACTATAATAATTTTTGTATTTGAGTTACTTTCCTTACAGGCCTTAGGCGGAAAACAAGAGGTAAATATACCCTCATGTATATACAGTAATTAACCGTGGCAAGTAGCAGAGTCACGGTTTCACTTGGTAAATAACACACGTAGGCCTACTATGCGCCAAAAATACATTTGGCAAACGTAACCACAAAAGCTCCAGGAATATTAATGTTAGGATGATTATTGCTCCTCTCTTTCAAATGGTTGTTGAGTATTAATCATAATAACTGGAACAGTGTATACTGTACCACCCTGTATACCCTACGTAATGCAGCCCTAATCTTACTGTAAATTGCACCTCTCTCCTTGCTTATTCATAATTATGAGCCTAATCACTTGACTTAGCACTCTAAGTTGTTGTGTACAGTCTATTAAAGCTAGAAGGAATATGTAACTTCCCTAATACTTTGTGTACCCTGTTAGTTGTTCTGTTGCCTCTATAAGCAATCATCGCATAACTTCTGTGTCCATCAAGTACTCGCAACAACATGACAGAGGGTACTTGTACACAACACAGGATTCCTCGATGATGATGAGAACGAAACGGCCTATCCCCTTGTTAAACCCGCATCCACGTCAAGAGTGTTGCTCCCGGGTAGATTTGGGGGATGGGCAACTATAGTGTATAAATGGGGCTATTATACTATAGACAAGCTGCGGCATCAAGGTGCACTATTACCGATAAGGATTTTTATCCCACTTTGAACAAGGGCCTCCCCTTTTGGTAACGAGATTCTCCCGCCTTCTCCCCGAGTAAGATCACAAAAGCAATATCAGCGGCAGGTCGGAAATTGAGTTATTGTCTCCATCTTTCATGGTTTGTCCACTCATTTTTAGGGAATTAATGTCCTCATCCGTCTCTTACACACGGTTTCCCTGCGCAGCCATGGGATTTAATTTACTTGATATATGCGAAGGGCTGAGGTCGTTCAACGGAGAGAGGTTCTCCTTTAAAGTGATTAAATCAGTTGAGTCTCCTATAGTACGGTAGTGTTTGCTCGAGTTCAGCTTCCGAGCTTGCATGGAATAGAACATTCTCTTGTTTGCGCCTTTGTCAGGTCGGTCTCAAGGGGAATCCTAAACGGTTTCACACTGCACTCGTTTTTCTCTTTCCTCTCCTATCTGTTCCCTAGCTGATTGCATTTACCCCCAGCCCCTTTTATATTATAAAATACTGGCCTGGCTACAAGCTGCGGTTGCCTCCCATTTCCACACAAATAGCTACATTTTCGCCAAGCATGCGAGCTACATTAATCTCTGTAATTATCACGTCAGCTCTCTTGCACTTTCTTGGCAAATACCTAAACTGCACCGTCAACTGCTTTTAAAATTTTGGACCGTAATTAAGCAAGCCCCCCTGTTATATCGCTGCAGCTCAGCTTTCAATTGACGTCATATCAGCTGTGCCAACACCCTTCACTTAAAAACCGGAGAGAAACTTTCATATAGTTGCAGAAAGGTCATGCAGTTATTCAACAAGTTTCGGTCCAAACAAAATAAGCATTTTTTTTTACTTTACTCACTCTGCGCCTAACTAATAAAATTCAAGTGCAATTTATATGCCCAAATTGACGCGTGCTCTTACTAAATTACTTTTGACCGCCTCCTAATCCGAGAATAACCCCCGGTAATGCCAGGAGCACTTTATTAGAATGGTGGTATTTCCCTATAGTTCAGACCATGGGGACAAAAAGGAGGTGGGGGTCGGGGGGGCTGGCTGAACCACCACCTGCTTTTCTAAAATTGAATTGGACCGAGTTGAGAGGAGTGACTCGGGAGAATTTGTGCCTACACAATCATATCAAGGGGGGGTCTACATAAAAGCGTTATCCCCCAGTAAGGGTTCTTGTATAGGTCCCATTCACTTGCTGCCACTGGCGTGTTGGGAAGGCTTGCACTACATATAGAACATGGTGTGTACCTAAGCTCTGCTGGCTCTGCCTGTGCCCTTTCCTTTACACACGCATTTCCCCAAAGCACTCCGCTTCTCTGGCAAGCCCCATTGCTTTTGTCTGGAATTTACGTCTCCGATGCTGTAGATCTTTCCAGACAGAACTCCGCTGCAACTTTGAAAACTCGGAACGTCAACAGGGTGAGTACACACACCAAGAAATGGATGTGCGTAGAAATAAATTATCGAGCTTCGAAATTACGCATGAGTTTGGCTCGGATACCGCCTTTTTTTTAAGTGTAAAACAGCAAAGTTACTGTTAGTTTTACGCTCAATTCAGTTTTCATTACAAAGTTGGTATGGACGGACTCGGATAGCCTTTAAAAATTAAATGAACCAAAATGTCACATGAACGTCGGTCCGCAATATTTTCCTTCCGTTGCGTACATTTTGATTACGTTTGACTATTTAAAAATTGCAAAAAAAGCCCGTTAAATTTACAACTTGTGCCTCAGATCAACTGAGCCACATTCGGCACTGTATTTGTAACACCATCACTTGGTGACACAAGTGATGTAATGAGTCCCTATAGGCTTCTTCCTTGTCTGGTATAGATCGTGACACAGCTTCTTCCCTGGCGCCATATTCCGCAGACATTTATTAAATCAATTAGTCTGCGGTGCTAGTTGAGGGGGTGTTTGGAATCGCTGGGATTTTAGCAACGTCGAGTTTCTTTTTCGGAAGAAACAGCTTTCGTCGCATATAGACAAAGGGAAAGGGCCAAAAGCCGTTTGAGAAGATCCTTATTTGGAGGAGTAAAAGGGCGTCGTCGTCGTCGGAGGCGTCGGGATGGGCATTGCTCGCGTCTGCATATTTCGAGAGAGAAAACCGGTCCTTCTTATACGGCCCCGTGTCCTAATCCCGACCGACTTGTTAGCGTTGCCGAGGCGAATTTCAAACTCCAACTCTACTTGCAAATGAGTTGTAATCACGAAAACAATACGTGCTCCATTGCCGGTCGAGTTATGTGGACCAAGTCGAAAGGAGGCTTGGCGCAGGCTGTGATGGCCGCTTCTACTACTTCAAGTTCAAACTTTCACATCTGAATTTATTATGGAGACGGAATTTCCTCGGACTGGTGCTAAAATGGTGCTTAGGAAGAACTTGTTTAAACTCGCATCTAATTTCCTGTTGAAAAATTAGGCTGTCTTCTCGTTGAAGTGAACGTCATTGGTTTGCCAAAAAGAGAGACAAGTGTGAGTGCTTTCGGTTAGTGACAGGTGTTTCACCAGGAAACAAAAGCTTGGACAAGAAGTAATTATATGAGCTATCCACCAACATACACGTATCGACTTCCTTAAGGCAAAATATTTAAACTCGTACAGTTATACTGCATATGCTAATTCCATGTTCCACTTGTATGCAACATGTCTTACTGAGCAATTTCAAAGGCGTATTATTTGCACGGGTAGAATTACATCGAGGTAATATTTGAAGCCAGAGAATACCAAACGGAGAAACCTGCTCTACACACAAGGGCTGCGATGCCCTATGCTCCTCCAAATATAGGTAATGGATATTCTTCGGGTTGTGCCCATTGTTCTGTCTCAAACCATAGTAGTTCTCATAGATAAGTGGATTAAGGCTTCAGGCTAAAACACTAATAATTGTATTAATACTGTACCACTGAAGTTGCATTCAATTGACCCACTTGCTATTACCACAAATCCACTGTTCTTGGTTACTGATTTTATTCCAGATAACCAATTGGTGTAGCTCCAGACCATGCAAGAGACCATGCATACGTTGCAATTAGTGAGATGTCGGAATAAAATCATGAATGAGGCCTGATTGTCATATAAAAAATTCCTCTTGGCATACTATCTGGTGCCTGTGAAATTAGAGATGATACGATAAAACCAATGTGCATAGCTATTTTCCTGTACTATATAAATTTACTACTAATGGGATTACATACCTTCCATAATATAACCCACAAAAATTAATTCGGGTCTATCTGATTAGTTACATGCGGCTTCGTATTGTGAAGCACTGAATATCGTTCTTTCCAGTTGCAGTACAACAAAAATTTGATTTTCAATGTGGTACAGTGTGTAGCATATTGACACAGGCCCTTTGATTTAACGCTACAGACTAATGCTACCAGCAAACAAGACCGTATGCATAAAAATGGGAAAAAGTCCTATATGTAAATAGCATGCATAGCATTGTATCATATAGGCCTATACATAATGTATGTTCAAAAGAGGGTTTTGCTAGGCTTAACAAATCCTAGTTTACTCGCCTGCCAGTATTAGTTTACATTGTGCAAAGGGCTGGTAGCCACACATTTTGCAATCCACTAAATCGCGGTTTCAACCCTGTTTTCTGTAATTTCATAGTGTGCCGGGTTTTCTGCATCAAAAGAGACGCATGAATAAAATGACTGTTTGCGCTCTATGCTTGATGACAGCGAAACTTTGCCTACCGCACCTGTAGGAGAATTACATTTTTAAAAAATATATTTTACACTGTTGTTGTATACATCAATATCAACCTGTACACGTCAATTTAACGGAACAAGAATGTTTTGCACATTACCGGCAATAAAAAGTGAGATCGTGCTACTTCGAGCTATAAATTTTCGTTATGTCACATTATTCAAATTTAATTGGCTCACAGTACGCTCATTATTTTTTAAACATTGCCGCACAATTGACAGGTGGATTGTAGTAAATACCCTCGGATTGTGACATTCGTCGCAACTGCACTAGGTAAACAAAAGCGTTTGAATTTTGTTTCATTCTTCGTTAAACAATAATAATAGTGGAATATGTTTGCACCAGGTCATACTATGCTACATAATGCAACAACAGCTTGGCTGGCTTACACAAGTATAGTATTATTATTGTGCAAGTTCAGACTCCAAGCCCGTATACCTTTTTGGTTCACAGAACATCACAGCAACCTGGGTTTATAATTATATCAAAAGCCTCTGCTGTGGCCGTCGCAAGAAATAGTTGGCTCTTTGGAATATATGCCACAACTATGCTTCCGATATGGACTGCACCCGACATGAATGCGGTTATAGATTCTGTTAGTTTATGTCAACACGGCCAAAAAGCAGCAATTCATTATCCCAAATAATTGAACTCGCAATGTTCCATAAATATTTCTCATCAACGTAATAAGCAGCATCGGAAGCAGTTAACAAATTGTGTATGACATTCAAACAAAATATCTTGGGATCGTCTCAGAGAATATGCAAAAAAATATATTCTGCTGACAATATAGGTCATACCCAATGACGGCATTGTACAGGAGAAAAATACACTCTCTCTGGAAGCATAGTTTATTTTAGAGCATAGTGTAGAGTAACCTGCTCTTATTTACTGTTTCCATTCTTAGCAACAAGAGTGCGGATACCTGTAAACGATGAAGTATGAGATAGTGCGAGGTGGAAGAAAACAATTCTCCTGCGGTGGGCTACATTTCAAAATAACAATATTTAGAAAAAACGAGTAGGACTCGTGCCAATACTTTTCTTAACGCTCACCCCGGGAAAAATCCGTCGTCTTATATACAACAGAGGGAGTCAACCTCAGAAGCCGACATTTGAAAAGCAAGCTAATGCACCTCAGTGACGCCTGACAAAGTCCTTCAACGTGCCCGCAATTCCCTCAGGCCAAACCTATAAAAAAAAGTTGGATGCCAAAAAATGTTAATGGCCTCTGTACTATGGCTGTGTTCAATTTTGTTGAGCAGGCAGCCAATATTAAGCCGGTTCCGACTAGTAATTCGCTTTGGTATAAACTCACTGAAAAGCGATACGAATGCCTACTTTTTGTCAGAAGCCAACTTTTATTTTGGCGACTATCTCGACCACCAAAAATGGTAAAACTGTCCGTGATTGTCGCCAGTAGTTACACTGAATATAAAAGGACAAAGGGACTGTTTTCATCCATGATATGAACAAGCATATGATCACAATTGCATGAAACTGAGACACGCAAAAAATATACACATACCTTGATTGCTTTTCACACTTGTCCACTAATGCAAAGATCCACCACAACATTACCAGTATTATTTTTTGGTGCAGAAAATAGTGGCCTGAAACACCTTTTTTCACTTGTGGGTGTTATTAATTCACTTACAAGTTCGTTCCTATAGAATTTATAGCCTTCAACTCGGATGTTGAATTACGACACTAACCGCGGTTCCCTCGATTTGCGCCCAATTTTTCAAACCGGAGTTGGCAAGTACGTTTGGGCCATCGACAAAAGTGCACCTTCCCATTTCCTAACTCTTTTTTTTCTCGTCTCCTTGTGCGCAACAAACTGTTTATGAGAGTTTGGTGAGGCAGAGAGTGATTGTATTCCGTTAGATAATCTGGAAGGCCACTCCATCTGTGCTCCAGGGCTTTTTTTTTCCGTCGCCCCCCACCACCATACTTGAAACCGAGCCTTGAGCCGGACCCATTGGACGAGAGTGGCACAGGATATGGGACACATATTTCTTCCGCCTTCCGTCCACCTCCAAGCAAAAGCACAGAATAGCTTTTTGCAGCCCACAAAAAAAGAAGGAAAGAAAAGAAAAAGGAAAAGGAAAAAAGATGCGGAGACCTCTCTCCCAGAGCAAATGTGGTCGACTTCATTATGCAGACGCAACTTCTGCTGCCTCCCAACTCCGCTCCCAGATTTGTCTCCAATTTTATCCCTCCGCCTCCAGCTTGTTTCCTCAGATCATCTTCCTCTACACATTCGGATGGACTTGGGATTCCAGGGAAAAGAAAATCCGGGGGAAAAAATGGGGGGGCGAAAAAAGATTGGGGGAAAAAAAGGAATGCTTTTTTTGCCAAGATTGCATAATATTTCATTATTCATAACCATCAACAAGATATTAATTTACTGTGTAGGAGCCAGCGTTGCAATACACATTTTTAGTATTTTCTGTGACATGAAAAAATACTATATAATGTAACCTCATACATTCAGCTCACGCTATATTTTGTAATGAGATGCTGCACACACACAAAAATCGTGCTTGCATAATCTAAATCCCATTATAATGTTATTTGTATCCCCTTTTTACACCCGGATCATATTGTCATACTGAAAAGCATCAGAGGCCAACATTGTTCAGGTCGCAATTTACAGCACCGCGCATAATATGCAAGGTGCGACCTAATTCCCCACCTCAAACAAACACTATATTTTGAATAATAGGCCCCGGCTATTACTTCCGCACATGAATAAAGCCCTCGACCTTATCACCTTTTACACGAAATCTGTTCCTCCCAATGAGAGAGTCAGGGGACGAAACAACTTTCATAACGAGGCTTACAGTGGCCAAAGTGTTCATTAAATTGCACATGGGCTCGTATAAATTAAAATCTCATTTAATTAACGATTCATACTAACTCGATCTTGCGCACTAGTTCATACCAAAGCAGCCACTTTCGAGCTTATAAAACTAAATAAAAAAACGAGCAAGCCCAAAGGAAAATAGTTCCGTATTCAATTCCCCTAGAGTCTTCTGATAAGATGTCACGTTGCTTCTCGTCAGTTTCTCACATAAATCCCCCCGAGGGCCCGAGTTGCCCCAGCTGCTAATGAGAAAAGATGTTATAAATGGTTTATGAGAATAAGCAATCCAGACCTCTCTATAAAACGACCTTCCTGCCCATTTGCATAAAAACGAACTCGATTGAAGTCACTTCTTCCTTAATGAAGACTCTTAATCCCATCAGTCCTTCCTCTAGGGTTTTTAAAAAATAAATTTAAGTGGCGCTGATTAAATGCGTAAGTGACATGGACACAACCTGTCACAAAAATCAACAGATGGGGCCAGAATTTATGTCCAGTAAATAGGACACCGAACGGGTAATAAACATGCAAATTTGTCCAAAGTAATGCGAGTGCATTAAATTTACAGCTCTGGCCGCTATTCTCGTTAGGCTCTAATCAGGCAGTGATGGATGGCTACAGCTAGTAACCGGTCACCTCCGACTAATAAAAGCTAATATTAGGTTGAAGGGGGAAGGCGAAATAAAAGACAATTCATCAAAATATGATCGATGGAAGAATTTCTCTGAAACGTGATAGTTTTTTTTCTTCTTCTTCTTATATCAGGAATCGGATAGTAGGTTAGTTTGAGGCGAAACCTTTGGCTTATCCACTCCACCCATCTGGTCCGAATCAATTTATTGACCGATGCCAATCCCCTATCGAGAAATCCTTTCCTATCAGGCACAAATTTCCTAGGGGTTAGGAGATTGTTTTTCCTACCCTTTTCTTAGGAATTCAATCAAGACTCGCCAATAAGGAAGAGGGGCCCCCTCTCGAAAAACCAGGAAGCTACTCCTCTTTAGGGAGGAACAGGTTTTCTTAGGGAACACTTTCTGACATTAAGTGTGACTCTCGACTCTCGAAACTGTCAACAAGAGAACTTGTGAAGTGTCTTCAACTCCTACATTGTCTATATACGATTTCAGCAAGTTATATTTTCATTCGGTGTTTCAAGTACCCACTTCAACTAAATTAATGGGCGCCTTGAATCTGAATGTTTGTTGTACAGGGAGTGAAAAATAGATTTTAGAGAAATCATGACAAAAACATGCACTGCATAACTCTAGGAGGTGTGATATGTTTTTTTTTCTACTGCAATAAAATACTGTAATATTTCCCCAATATCGTGAATAATGGGATATATGAGGTTAACTTCTGTGACATGTACTAGAGGCTACATGTTGTAGAAACTTTGGTCGGCAGAAAAATGACAGTGTACCCACAACTAATTGAGCTTCTAACCCTCTTTGGGGGTATCCATTCGACGATCAACTTTCATATCCATAACTTTTAATTAATAAAATTATTATTACACCGTAATGACCTTTTTGACTTTGGTATATACAGTATTGCCCAGGCTTTTGAACTCCGCAGAGTGTCCTGACCTAACGCTAATTATATTGTGAACCAGCAGGTACAAAAAAAAAATCGCCGTCCATGAGACAGGGGCTTTTGTTTTGTTAACCTTTTTGTGCTCGAGCCAAAATCTGGTGGCCGATCCGGTATAGTGAGAGCCAAGTGGCATACGTTCCTTTCATCATCCGTACCATCTTTCGCTCGAGTTCACCCTTAAGTTAAGGGCCTGCCAAGTTGATACGACCTAGGCAAGGTCGGTAAGCCAAACACCAAGATGTTTGCTCAAATAAATCACTGCAGCCACAGGCATTGTTGCTGTTAACTTCCCTCCCCAAAAAATTCGTTTTTTGTGTGAGTCGGAAGCAGTTTTCTAGGCCGGCTTATTGTTCTAGCCCACAGAATATTTCAGATATGCCCCCCTCTCTTTTTGTTCGAGAGCTCCAAACCTTGCAGTTTAACAAGGGGCTTCTCAGGGGAGTGAATTATGGGATGGATTATGAAACATTTCCGGCCCATTTCACGCTCAGTCAATGGATTCTAGCCAGTAATCTGCACGCCAAGGGAGTATAAAGCATTATAAAGCCATTATAACAGGCACACAACAACCGTTCATTGACTCTTTGTTTTATACACCTGGAACCTACTTTTTTTTACAGTTTCAAATTGAAATTGCTGCATTCTATGGTAAGTTTTACATAAAGTGGCATCTGGCGAGGTACTGATTAATTTGCTTAAAATCTTGACTTTTTAGAACCGCAAACATTCCCGCTTTTCCGTCCCCCAAAAAATAGTATTAGGTTCGATGGCGTGGATTGGTTGTTTTTTTTCCTACTCTGATCGGAAATGAATTCCGCTTTCATAATTCAGCGTTAGATCAAAATGCAAACTCAACGCTGTGAAAGGTGGCCAACAAAATCTGCAATGCATGTAAGAGCTCAAATTTTCATTAACAACGTTCGAACGCTTTGGATTCATAGCACGCTAATTTTCATAAATTCATTATTTGGCGGCACCGCTTCAATCTTTGGGAATCTGCTGGTTTAAAAAAATCAGATGATTCACGACCCACGATGGAATAGTTGCTGCCGAAAAGTTTTCCTCCAGCCAATAATAATTGTAATTATAATATGGCATAAACCTTTTAGTTATAATTACGTGCCATTTTTGAATTATTAAAATCCTTATCACTGCAGGTGTGTGGGCACGCCCATTGTTAAAAATGTGACTCATTACAACTAACAATACTAATGCAGATTTGATATTTTAATCTTCCATCATAATCTCCATGACCTCTACGCATGAATGTCCCGAGAGTACCGCATCCACAAAAAAAGTGTAAATTGCCTCACTTTTTCATACGTATCAAAAATTATCATACTCACCCGAAATAAGACCATATTTCTTTTTCTTCCGGCTCGTAAAGTCCCAAATATGTCATAAAAATACCGTTCCCTCCAGGCATGACGAGGCAAAAAGAAAAAAAAAGGTTCTCTGACCTAACACGAAATGTTAATTACGTAATGAAATGCTTTTAATTTGATGGACCAAAAAATGTGTACCCTCCTCTTTGGTTTGCAAAAGGTTCAGAAAACAAGAGTAATAAGTGAATGTCGCATATATCTGTGTGTTTCTCATTTTATTTTTTATTTTTCTGGAAGATATGTAGCCCTATAGTAGATGGAAAAAAGGAACCTTTAGGCATTGGCAAGGCGCCATTTCTACCACAGCCTGGATTATCGGAGCCAACCCTGCTTGCAAGTTCAACGAAAATGACTCGGGTCGTGAAGCAAAATTTGTACTTGGAAGAACTGGGAAGAGGACGCGTGCCAGAATCTTCATAACGCTATTCAAGTTCAGAGAGAGAAAGAGCAATGTTGGAAATATTATATTTGTTTCGCTATTTATAGTCAGGGGAAACGCTCTGAGTGAAGACATTCTCGACTCAGAAGTGTCTAATGAGTATCTCGGGCGAGCACTGGAGAATTCCAGGTATTTCGGCACTTTCTGCTCTGCGACTTTGGGGGGGCTGTGCTGCTTAATAAACTTTTCACTCATCGCCAACAACCTGTGCTATATTTGTGGAGAGATCCCAGGCATGTTGGATTTTGTGTCATCCTGCTGTCGATCAAAATGTACGCACTGCAGTAAGTCATAATTAAATCCTGGTTGTTTGACGGGCGTTACCTGGCTGTCAGGTATATATAGAATTTCTCAGGCTTCATGTGCGACGGACTCATCAGATGTGTCCAATCATGATGGCAAGAGTGCAAAAAAAAAGGATGTAATTACTGCTCGGGACACAATCCCTCAAAATTCAGAGTTAGAAGGTCCATTCAACCCTTCCAGATGCGTCACATGATGAAGCCCACTGCACAATAGGGACCGGGGACGGTTCGCTTATGAGAAACCTCTTTGAAGACGACTATGCCCTATTGTGCACTTGGTATGCCTCTTCTTACCTCAACATTAACTTCATCTGGTGAGTTCATGGGGCCTCATTCATGTATGCACCCCCAAAAAAATGCATTTGACGGTTTTGCATGGATTATCCACATTATGACGTTATCTCCTCATATGCCATGGAAGCTATAATCGGACACTAATCAAACACCGTTGTGTTAGACGTGTATTATGTAGAACTCATCAATCACGCAGAAAATAACGGTTCGTGTGATAGCCTCTGATTGAAGGAAGGATGAAGGAGAACCTGAATACAAACTTCAGTGTATGAATAAAAGAATACGTCATAATTCTCTAAACCTAAAGCACTCGGCACATCCACGTAATTATTTAATGCAATGAGGGATTAGTACGGTACTTTTAACGTCATTTCAATTCTATCCGTGCTGTTAATGGAAAAGGCGTTATGACAACAAAGGACAGAACTGACCAACTTCACATATATAAGAAAATGAATTAACTGTGTATAATCCTGGCGCATGTGCACATTTTTTTGTCTCTTGAGAAAGTAATTTTATTTCCTCTCTTGTCATTACGTATAACGAATTACCAAATTAAGGCTTGCAAAAACTCGTGTATCTGCCAAAATGCAAGACGAGCTTCATCAACATTTTGCTGCTGTACTCTCTCTATCTATTAAAATATTTAATGTAATCAGCGGACCATTTTCCCAACCGGGAATCCCATTGTCAATATTTGTGAAAAAAATAGTCCCAATACATAGATTCGCTATAACATGCTCTATTACGTTGATAAACACTCTCTTAATCGATGCTTGAAAATAGCAAACGTGTTGACAAACATTCATCGCATTTCAAACACAAATATTTCAGTCACAGCCCATTGCAAATAAATTTCAACCATTATTTTTTTATCCTGCACTACTGTATAGATGTTTGCAAAATATATAGTCTTGTTGCTGCTTATCTTCAAAGTAACATGTCACTCCGCCTTCTCAATGTACCAGCGTAACTCACAAGCGCAATCAGGACGCGTATACATTTCCGGGGGGGCAACCTAAACTACTACAAGTTTCCTGAATAGGCTAAATGGCTTAACCCTCCGACCAACTTGTATAAACCAGAGCGTGAGAATCGGGTATGGAAAAGTACCCGCCGCGTCATTCAACCCAACGTTGAATGGTATAAAATGGGGATGCTGACCCGCGGGCAACCCCTATTCAGCACCCAGGCCATTTCTCCCATGAAAAGAGACACGCTGTCAATTTAGCTAGGGGGAGACTCCTAATAGGACCTATCAACATTTATCTCACTAACGTTGTACGGGCAACCCGCACCCACCAGCAATGTGGGTTCTCAGTCAACATAACCCTGTCATAATATAACAATCAGCTTACCTTGTCCTTCGCAACGTGTGACAGCTCCCAAGAGTCCCGCAAGGACAAGGAAAGTCGTGAGCGTCATCGCATCTCGCTGGAAAAATAACCCGCACTGAAAATCACGACCAGGACTAATATTCTGGTTTAGCTCTTTTTTTAGTTCAATATGTATATGTATTTTTTTTTATCCGACACTTGGCTCGTGGGATGTCACACCGCGTGACAAATATCTGCACACACGCGTCATGATTTTTTTTTAAATCTCTCCAATGTCGTTCACAACACTTCGGGGTGTATACGAAAAGTGTTTTCTGTTGAGAAGAGAAGCTCCGGCTGCAGCACCCGGAGCTGTTCTGGCATCAAGGCCCACCCCTGCCTGCCTCTTGTCTGGAAATTTTGGGGGTGGGTGGTAGAGGGGTGTGTTCCTCTCTCTCTCTCTGGGAGCTGGATCTGCGCGCGCGTTTTCCGCGGCGCCACCCAAAATCATGCTGTGCTTGTTAACATGACGCACAGATTCATCCATATTCACTTTCACTATCGGTACGGTAAAAAAAAATTGGGTTCGTATCGCACGTCCATAGATTGTTGCACCATTTTAAATAGCGCAATTGCAATAACACAACAGCATTGACAGCTAATCATAACAGTGCGTAATTGGCCCGGGGATGTACACATCATATTGTAAACTTCTCTTTCATTTATATACAACAATAGGAGGCCGCACGGAAGTTGCTATGCCACAGCGACTGTATTCAGTACACGTGCACGCATTAACACGGGTATTACGCGGTTTGCATGCAGTGTGTGCACATGAACACGAGCGTGAGAGAGCGGACTTGCGCTTATGATCCTTGTAATCTCAGAAGCCCTTCCCAAGGTGCAGTACCGCACACCGCACACACACACAACGATGGCCCACCCTCCTAAAATGTAGTCCCTCGCTTGGGAACAAACCCTGCTGACATTATTCTGCATGAGACGCATTTTGCCAGTGGGGCTTTTTCCTGAAGTGAGTTATGCAGTGCGGCCCCCACCTCCTTTGCCATTACAATGAGGAAATTGCAGGGAATACATAAAGGGGGAAGTGAGAAAAGCTGCTGGCGGTCGAGTAGGCGCCACCAATATTGGCCTGCTCCTTATTCTTCAGGCGGACGTTGATTGATTGGCGATTCGGACATTACTTTCCCGCTCGGAAGCGTCTACTGCCTCGTTTGTTGGAAGCAGCAGCAGACTTCCACGAGAGAAATAGAGAAAAAAGAAGCTGCTGGCAATGCTGCTGCTGTGAGAGAGAGAGAAAAGAGGATAGATATAGAGTACGCCTACCTCGTAAAGAGAAAGCCTCCCCGTAAGTAAAGCCTCTTCTGCTTTAGTGTGTCTTTTTTGTTTTTATTGGATGGGAGGGGGCTGTTGATGGACTGTTTTGTCACTTTCCAGATGCTTCTTCCGTGTAATCAGCCGGAGGAGCAATATCCTCTTTCATCAGGATGCGAGGGAAAGTCAGAATCAAAAGCCCACGTTTTGTCAGGGGATGTCGACAAATGGCCTGGATCGACCTGCGCTCTTGTTGAATTTATACAGTACAATACTGCACGAGTAGGCATACACAGTGCGGAAGAGTATTTACCCTCTTAGGAACACACACACCGATGAATACTCTGAAAAGCGTTCGTTGCAAGGAGCTGCAAGGAACGTACAGTGTAAAAGTACACTTCTGTATTATAACTACTTGAAGCAACATTATTTCTAAACCTTTGTGCGCATTGTCGCAGCAATTGGCAAACAATGCTGACATTTCATTCCATTCACAAGTGTAAAGGTACCGTCGAGACAATACGAATTAACAAAGCACAGAAACTAATAACTGGTACAAAGACTCAGTGGGAAGGTGCAATAAAATCGTATATACGCACTGATACGTTATTAATGAGAATGATGACAAAGCCTGCGCGGTGTGACATAGTTTCTGTGTCGGCTTATCTTTGTTCCTATCATTTGCTTGCATTCCAAGAGGAGGAATTTGGGACTGTTCCGATTACGCCTGGGAGGCAAGGCGAGTGACATGAGACGTCTCTCGTAAAGCCACCGAGATTTTAGAATGAAGGAACACGGCTTCTGTCTCCGCAATAAACATGCCAAGCAGCATTACGACATCCTGCTGGGAAAGAAAAATTACGCGGGGAATAGGTTTCCTTGGAGTCAAGGCGACTGTTGCGATTTTTATGATTGCAGATAGGGGGGGGGGGGGGCATATATACTGCACTTGGTCTCACCCACCAAGAAATATATAGTTCGTGGTGAACATAATATGAAAATGCGCACCTGCGGTATACTCAATGCAGACATCTTCAGCATTAGACGAATGGGTCAAAAGAAAAGGGATCAAAATACACATTTTAGCTAATATTTCGGATTTCTGCTGAAGAAAAATTTCATTGATCAATTGGTATTCAGCAGTTTCCATTTTTGCTTTTTAATTCTTCTAAAATATGATTCCATGTTAATAATTTTTGTGTGTAGCCCTTTGTATTTACCTGCCTGGTAGTAATGCAATATTTAAGTCAACTATTCTGCACGGCACTGAATGTTGTTTATACGACATGAATATTGCCGGCGTTTCGCCCTGTCACAGAGCATACTGCATATCAATTCTCCACATGAGCAATTCATGCCATGTCATATCAACTGGAGACGCAAAATACAAAAATATTTTTATTACGAATAAAATGCCAGCAACAAAAGCAAAACATTCGTGCCTGCTGGCTACAAAAATAATAATAATATTAAGCTGACTGCTAAATTCAAAGTGTCAGTTGCTCAAAAAAGACTTGGCACTGAACTTTTTATTGATATGAATACTTTGACATATTCCCATTCAAACGTCTTCGTTTTTTTCCCCTTTTCAAATTGGATTCAAACCCAAAGGAAAATAAGACGTATATGATTTTTGGAAGCGGAGAAAGAGCGTGCGACTAGAAGGAATTTTTGTAGCGATGAATTGCACAGTGTGACTTGATACATTTGCCTTCCTTTTGATGACATATTTTTGAAGCCGCTGTATATTTTCCCAGGTTCCGACCCACGTGCTGGTGTCCTCGGGCTCAATAGTTTTCGCCTACTCAGCGCCATAAGGAAAGAGAGCGGGAAGAGGAAACGCCAACTTGAGCGTTATGAGGCGTCATAAAGAAAGAAGTGCCTCTAAAGGACATCGTTGCAGCCTAAGTGATTTGTGAACGTTCTTAACATATTGTTCAAATCGTCATTTTTTTTTTCATCGCGAAAACCAGGTTTCCACATTTCCGTCTCTTTTATTTTACGGGGCTAGATTTCAATCCAATAGATGCATCAGAAGCATGGTAAAGCATCTCAGAAATTTCTGCTGTTGTATTTTTGTCAGTATTGTAATTCCATCGGTTGTCGCCAAATTAGAATTACTGCAGTTTAATTCTCGGCTGAATCCTATAAATCAGAGCCTAATTATCTCTCTACTCACCACCTTCGTTATTTTAGATGGGACACGACTGCAGTAAAACTTTAACGTTGAGGACCGTCGAGGTACACCACCGAATTCGATTCCATTAGCATTGTATCGTATATTCTTGCCCATTAAATTGGCGACTGCAGTGCGCCTTTTTTTCCTTTTTCTCTGTGAGCTCGTTCCGAGGCGATACGACTCCCATTCTCGTTTTAAAATGCAAAATGATGATCTCAACCGTGTTATTACCACCAGATAAGACCATTTATGTCGAAACGAGACGCCGTCTCACTATCCGCATGCATGGTTGATTCTCCTCGATTAAAATGGAAGAGTGCAGATGAGTGGAACGTTCTTAAAATATGTAAGGAACAAAACGATGGAGCCCAAGAGTTCAATTTCCTTTTGAGTCTCTGAAAGTCTTAAACACTGTGCACTGTATTCTCAATTCACTTGTGTACGGTTTTAAATGATGTGGTCTTACATATTATTCTGGCAATGAGAATATTCTTTCCGTCTTTCTTCCTGAATTTGTTCTGTGAAATTCTTTCCCCTCCGCGCACATATCTGCCGGAGGAATCATTCGTAATGCAAAAGTGCTGTAATCTTCCGAGATTTCTCTCGCCTATTACATACACCGAAAACTTTCAGACGCTGCCGTGACAGATATTGATATTGATTGAGATCTCCAATACGGCTTTCCGCCAACGAGCGAAATCCCACTTTATGGTTACGGATATTGAAGGCTGCATGACACTTTGCCGCTAACATTGCTTCAAAACCCCCCTACCACTGGTCTGAAGGCAATTTCCAGCATTAGGGCTTTTTATTGCGCTAAGACCTATGACGGAGCTATGGCTTTTCCTTTGCGATTGGTAATGAAAAGGAGTCATACCAAGTTTCTAACAGTGCTGCACATATAGCAACGAAAATATTGCACTTCAAAATGTCAGGAAGCTTAATCCTGTAGCTTAGTTAGAGTGAATAAATTAGTACTGCTTATAGTAGATGTCTTTTTTTAAACAAATGTACAGTACAGCAGTCTGCACGTTGATTTATGTCAAGGAGACTTCTCAATCTAAGAAAAGAAATATAGAGATAGAAGAGGTTATTAAGAATTGTCAAAAGGCTAAGGAACCTCTAATAAGGCACAGAGCAGAGCACATAGCAGTGATTTTTGTACAGCAAAATCTGTCCGTAATGGAATATCACCTTTCTGCAAATATTTTCCATCTTAAAGAAGTTTATGTTAATTTATAGCCTACTGTACAGAAATGTGGCGCGGAAATACTATAATGGTATAATGTTCGTATAGTATATAACAAAACACCTTTAGTCAGCCTATAGGTCAGCAGTTATAGTGGAACCGTCATCCACTTGTGACTTTAGTTCCAACGGGAAAGCTAACTTCTGATCGATCGTTCCGCAATTATACCTTTAACGTGGATTAGCCCCCAATATCAGCAGGCATATACGACAGACGCCAATTTTGTCAGGAATGCGCGCGTAAGACCTAATAACGAGTCAATATTTTCATTAATTTTTTGCTGTCCTGAACTTTGAGAGATATTGGTTGTTCATTGAAGGTATAGAGTGCATGAATGATGGTGACTTTATCAATATCTAACTCAAGATGAATATATCTGCATCTGTGAGATATTCAGTAATTCATAAATCCATCACATTTTATTAACAGGGACATGAAAACTTCCGTAATTAGTTTGGAGGCTTTATTACGACGTATTTTATCCAAGTGTGCCAATGGTTTCGATGGTTGCAGCCTACTCAGTAGAAATGGTGAGCCTATATAGACATTGATTTCCACGTTCATTACTGGCCAGCAGAACTTCCTTTTAAGAAGGAAAGCCAGGTATTGCCTCCTGAGAGCCTTTTGTAACGCACCGAACGATACCTCGCTTTTTCTTTCTTTCCTGATTGGCCCACCAGTAGTTCGTGTGCCATATCAATTTTGCCCACCCTTTTCTTTCCTTTGTACCAGTTTTTGTACATGTCAGCATTTCTTGAGAGGAAGCTATATACCCACCTCAAAAAAGAGGAACTTTCCACTTTAGCCCAACTAATTATTGTAAAACATTTTCACGTGTTACTTTTTACTAAATTATTCACAATCCAGTTCCAGTACACTACATATCAACTTCTGCATGGGTGTTATTACTTTTGCAAAGAAAAAAAATGTCTCAGCCTAAGGGAATGCAGTGGTTTCCACTCCTGCAAAATAATCTCCACCTGCATTGAAATCCTCAACACGGAACAAAAACATCCTCTTTTTTTAAAAAAAATCCATTCTACCTTGTGAAGTCTAGAAACGTACATACAACCTTCCTTCTCCAGGTCGCGCATACATATGACTTCGTGACGTAAGGATATGCCCCAGTGACTTCCAAAAAAAAAAGTTAGACGCTAGAATCCTGAACACTGCAGTTTGCTATGAATATATTAATGTGCAATCGAATATTTAGCATGTATTTTTTTTTAAATGTCCGCAACAGGAGGTATGACTCGAGAGTTAAGATGTCAAAAATTGGTAAGGGCACATAGATCCAGTTGGAGGGGTGGTCCTAGCTTTAATTCGGGTTTGGGTTCGTTGGAGCGAGAAAGATGTGGGTGACGAGGCGTCTGGAAGGGGGTCTCCTGTGCATCCAGCCGAGCACGGTCAGTTCACTTCCTATCCAAGTCACGAACCCTACCTCCAAAAACTGGCTGAAGGAAGACCCACCCTACCCTTCCCAAGACACAACAGGAAAAGAAACCTAAAAAAAAGGAGTAGGCAGCAGGAAAGAAAAAGGAAGAGAGAGAGAGAGAGAGAAAAATATAAATGGACGGGAGGGAAGTTTCGTTTTGTATTACAGCATTATTTTATTTGATAAAGCTGGCAGTGAGCTGCCTCAGTTGTTTCTCTTCCTGGAGAAAATTACGTCCAGCGGCCTTGCTCCTGCACACTTTTTCGATGTTCCGAGAGAATCTTTCAGCAAACAGTACGCTCCAAGAACATTTCCTTTGCTCTGTTGAAAGAAGAAAAAAAAAGCAACGTATCTCCCGAAGTTTCACTATCCATATAATGCAGATAGCTAATATTTTCCTACTTATAACAAATAAATGAGCTATGTTTCTCTAAGCAGCTCTTGTTACTGAGCCCCCAAGGTAAAACTATAGAGTTGTTTGGCTTTGGTGGCCTATATCAGTCGCTGGGAGGCAACATATACATACAGGAGGGAGTTAAAGGTATAGGCCTATGCCAGTTTGTCATCTCTGATTTTCCCTGCTGTGGCTGGAAGGCGGGTGGTACAAGGTTCGTGCTCTCAGAAAGCCTTAAACCATTCGGTGATAGATGATATTTCCACACTCATATTTCACATTCGCGCTATTCTTAAACATCCCAAACGCCACGATCGATCTGCAGTAACCTCCTTTTTTTCTCTCTCCTTGTGATGCTTTTCCGACCCTTACCTACATTCTGTATTAGTCAACATCATGTTGACTTTCCCTCAATTCGTAGGAAGAAGAAAAAAAAACATGGGATGGAATTTTAATCCCCTTGCTATATATTTTAGTAGTATTGGTAACTTCTAATAGTTAGAAAATTCCACTCCATTCTTATCAGAGAAAATAATTTGTGATATTGTTAACTATAGCACATCAACCTATACGACAATTTCAAAAACATACGTATACATACTAAAATTTCACCTCGTTTAACCCTCCAAAAATTTCAGAAGACTTCCTCCGACGAAAATTATCTCTGGCCCAGCTTACTGTGCAAACCGCATGTTTACTATCGGGATTCCTTCCTTTTATGCACGCAATAATTAAGCCAAGGCTATTAATCAAGGCGGAGAGTCTGTTAAAGTCCTGCCGGATCCAACTTACACGCTTTGATCGCATGGGCAAGCGATAAGGGCAGGAAAAAATATATTTTTTATATTATTAAAAAAAAACTGGCGATAAGAACTTCCTTCGTAGCCAGACCGTGCAATCATGCTTTCATTTGAAGTTTGTCGACCGGACATTTCTCAATTAGGACATCACCGAGTAATGAGCTCCTTCATTGGCAACCTCAATTATGTTCAGAAATTAAGATAATAATTAGTGCCGGCCATGTTTTGACAGCCATACTTCTTGTATACAATTTATAGTATGACCGTACACGACTAGTTTCTGTACATCCGGTGTATGTATACATCTGAGGCTAGAGTCGCTTTCCCCCCATCATACAAAGGCACAAAGCCAAAGACAAATTATGGAATATTCATTATCCCCTGGCTGCTGGGGATCCAAACAATGAAAACTGGTGTAGGACGACGGACGCATAAATTATGCGATGCAAGCTCCTGCAGACTGTTCCTATTTCTCTGCCGGATAATCCATTTTGGAATTCTATACACCTGATTTTTTTTTGTCTAGCTCTCTGGTGAATTCCAGAGCTGTTTTTTTTTTGGAACCGAAACTGGACGTAATCGTAGACGTATCGTCCCCCCTTTTGCTTGGTGCAAAGGACCCAACCTAATTGGAATTTCTAGCCGCTGTGCTTGCTGACCAACGTTTGCCGCGGAGAACTTTTTCTTTTCTTTTTCTATCCCTTTGATGCTGAGTTGGCGCCCACTCCGACTGTGTCTTTGCTGTCTCTGGAATATGCTCGACCAATTTTTTCCCTGCACCTCTGCCTTACTTGCACCGCAGGAACTTCGGAGAAATTCGCTTGCTTCAAGCATATTATTTCCCCTCTGAATAGTGCATATTCGCTCCACACATTGCACTCAATTTAATTTAAACAGCTGTGCCAGGGAGCATATACTACATAAGAGGCGCAAACATTCGATTTCCGCGTCTCTCTGTTTGGGGGGTTGCCAAGGCTGGCGGCCATTTTGAAGTGTGGGCAACGCCAACGAGGTATAAATAGGGTACAGTCAAAAATAGGGTCCGCCATCTTTGATTCGCGCATGTTCTTGCCGTGTAGTTGCCATGGCCGCCAAAACCATCAAAGATGGCGGACCCTATTTTTGACTGTACCATATTTATACCTCACGTTGGCGTTGCCCACACTTCAAAATGCCCGCCAGCCTTGGCAACGGCCCCAAACAGAGAGACGCGGACATCAAAGGCGCCGACAGACGTTTGCGCCTCTTATGTAGTATATGCTCCCTGGTTGTACCCTATGGTTGTACTATAACACGCAAAAAGATTGCCGCACTGTATCCAGTTGCCAGCGCGGCCAGCGTTGCCAGTCGCGGACACTACATGTATACAGTGAGGCAATCTTTTTGCGTGTTATAGTACACTATACATTACATTATGGCTCTATCAAAGTACAGTAGTATTTTATGCTTTAAAAAAAATCCGAAATAAAACGAGCCAAATTTGAGCTGGCACTATCAGCGTCTGCTCTTATTTGACCCCAGGGAATTATAACCGGAGCTTAATTATAATAAACTTGGGTGGCACATATTCCAGTTAAAAACTTTACGGTGCCGAATTTCTAATTTTCATCGTGGGGAAGTTTTCACCCCCCTTTTCTCCCCCTCCATAATAATGACCCCGGAGGACGAACCGGCGGGCGGCGGCGGTGAAGTTTGAAAACGCCATATTGGCCTGACCATATTGTTTATGGGCCTACGTGCTCTACGGGTTCCCGGACCAATAATAACCCAGGAGCAAATAGGAAAATTCGAGGGTTGGAATTATTCAGTCAAGACAGCAACGTTACTGCGTATTAATCATGCTCGTGATGTGTCAGTCTGTGGAGAATTTTTTTAAAAAAAATGGCAAATAAAAGATTCGCACACTGCAAACTTTTCAACAGTCATTTCGAGGCTTTTCCCCAGATGTTTAGCCTAATCTTCATGTTTATATTACTGTGGTACATATTGTTAATGACACAGCAACCGAGTTATGTACATTGCTATAACAGCAGACACTCATTGAACTTTACTTACCAAATCTGAACATGAAAATTTAGCAATATTTCACAGAGTTGTCGTGCAAATGTGCGTACCTGTCAGTCAATTAATCAATTCGTACTTATAATAAACTTAAAAATAATAATAATAGAGCTCAAAGCTGTACGGTACCGTATTCGCGGACATCACCGCCATCTATGAGCCATCCGTAAAACTACTCCACAGATGGCGCTCGCATTCAATTTGCCAATCGGTAGTATCACACTTTTTTTTTTGCAAAATGTTTTTGCACATTTTCGTAAGCTGCACAACCAAGGACATGATGTGAGGAAGTTGGCTGGATGTTGCAAGGGATAACCCTCAGTGGTAGAGCATGAAACGAAGCAACAGCACTCAAGAGTGAGTATCTGCCAGACATATGTTACCAATTTTTGCCAAACAATATTGCAAGTACTGTACATGTTCAATTTTGCAGGGAAATGGACAATGCACAGAATGAGATGCATACAGATGAGACGAAGAAGACAAGGATGACGCCGCCTGGTTCGACCGCAAACGTGAGAGAGGGTGAAGAGAGGGCTCGGGGGACCAACTGGGGCAGCGCAAGGTTCGGCGTGCATGACCTTCGTGGGCACGAGGGAATGATTCAGTGTGTGGCCCTGGACAAGGATGTTGTCCTCTCGGCAAGGTGATTTTTAGTAAGTTATGAACCAATAGAGTAGCTAATAGCGTACCTTTCAGTGAAGATACGACTGTGAAGGTATGGGATGTCGAGTCGCTTCAAGAGCTGTGCAGCCTCAGAGGACATGGGGATGTGGTCACGGCTCTGGTGCTGCTTTCTCCAGCCGAATCTGAAGCAGTTTCCACCGCACTGGACTTCAAAACTACTAAGGTTGCCGTAACTGCATCGCTTGACTGTCATGTTAAAGTTTGGTGTGTCCTGCAAGGTAATGTGGGTATTTAGAGACTAACAATTCAATACTAATTACACGTTTTTTTTGACAGGGAAAGAGATCAAGTCGATTTACACGTTCAATGGCATCACCTGCATGGATTATTTGGCGGAGTCGAATCTCATTCTCACTGGAACCGAGGGAGGGAAGGTGGAGGTTTTTAGTTTAATTACAAGCAAACAAATATGCTCTGAATTTGCATACAAAGAAGCTGTCACTTCGCTTAAGGTGAGGTTCACATGTTGCAATGTTAGTGATGCTTAGCGCATCATTGTTGACTGTTCATTTCTGAAATGCTAACGGTCCGTAATCATTGCAGATATTTGACAAGAGCATTTACACTGGTTCTGAAAGTGGAGTACTGAAGATGTGGAAACTAAGTAGCAGTCTCGACCTCATATTTAGTAGCAAGCAGATGAAGCCAACGTCAAAGAAGCATTTTGGGTTTGGCCCTATAGTTTCATTTGTTATGAACGATAAGAAGCTGTATGTTGGAGATAGAAAAGTTAACATTCGAGTTTTAACTTGGAGTGAAGGTAGGCCAAAAAGACTGAACGATTGGCCTTTAATTAATAAGATATTTGTTTCAGGTAATGGGAATTCTTTTACAATTCCAAACTACGTGGAAGATGATGGTGTCACCGAGTCCCTTTGCACAGTGGGGAATTATCTGATCGCAGCCACTAGTTGTGGGTCTATAAACAGTATGTTGTATGGTCACTATGTAAGCCATAAGCATTTCCTAACTGTACATTTACACAAATTTTTTGCATGCAGTTAGAGAGCTGACCACTGGCATATACCTTTGTTCTCTGGTCTCTGAGAATGCAGGAAGGATACTTCATGCAGCTGCTGTGCAAATTGGAGCCAAGTTGTTGATTGCTACTGGTGGAGAGAAGCTCAAAATTTGGAATTTGATGGGACAAGATGAAAGGTAGTTTATCAATATAATATTTGATTAATGTAATGACAGAAGTAAAAAATCACTAAAATGGAAGTTTTAGTTCATACTTATATTATGTCTATCATATAAATGAAATTAGTTAACAATAGTTTGCCTTAATAACACATGCGTTCCAGCATCAGGACCGATGCTGAGGTTGTTCATGCAACACATTTTCCGCAACTGGCAAGACAAGGGAGTGAAACGGACTTGGAAGTGAGGGATAAAATTGATCAATCATCAGAAAGTGAAAGTGAGCAGAGTGAAGCCGCAGAGAGTGATGATAAACCCAAAAGGTGGTGGTGTAATGTTTTGTGAACAAAGTTGTTGTTACGCAATGTTAACACTAGCGAAGGATTTTACACTGATGTGTGTGAATGGGCAGCTGTGGCCTGATGTGGATCTTGGTTTACTACTGCGGATGTCCTCAAAAATGAGGTATGTCCCATACAAGAGGGTAAAAGGGAATCTTTGTGATATATTAGTGTTACATTCCCAAAAAGCGTGATATATAGCATAAATAATGTAGCAAATTATGTTTTTTCATATTCAATTATTAAAATTGTCCAGATGAACATTCCAATAATGTCCCATTGAAAGGTTCACTGATTTTGGCATTTCAAAAACTTTTGTTACCTACATTATAATCCACCGATCAATCTAGAGCCACGTTACATGACTCCAGTTGGAGGCAGGTTACGAAGCTGCATCTCTGGCATATAACCTGTGAAAATTCGCACCAACTGAGCTGCGAAGCCAGTAAGCCACACTCGGTTGAGCCACCCTTTACCTGCTCATCCTGTCTGTTTGATGCTCCTGCATGCATCCCTTTACCTGTGCATTTTTCGGGTTCAAGAGGAATACTCATGGTATCACTCTACTAGAAAATGTCCCACCTTACTGGTGTTCAAAGTGTGGTGATTGGCAGAAGGGGTAAGGGGGTCTCCACTGCTTTCAGAGGCCACATATCGAGGGTGAGAGATCAGAAAGGCGTCTGATCTCTCACCCTCAATATGTAACGTGTTGCAGAAGGGGCACCTTTCCGATTCGTATTGAACTAGATGCAACGCCACTGTCCATGTGGCTCAATATAATCACACGATATGTGTTTGGTGAATGCAAGTTCAGAGCACTAAACAACACAATGCACATGTGCCAAGAAAAAAATGTATGTCATGAAAATTATTATTATTATTATATACAAATTTTCACCCAGTTATGCAAATTACATCAGGGACATTCATAGCTAATTGTTGGACACTCACATGTGCAAGTCAAGGCACACTACTCCTAGTTTCTAGAGAAACAACCACTATCATGATGTCAGTCACAAATTGGTTCTACGTATTTTAAAGGCGGTTCTCGTATTTTAAAGGCACTAGACTACTAGAGCAATGACGATTTTGTTGTCAAACGAATTGGGTTTGGTGCTGGGTATCCTTTTGAAAGTCATACATCAAAAATGTAAATGAAAAACTCTTTCAGTGTAATAATCCCAGTGAAACAGTTCAAAATTATGTCATTGAACTGGACTGTATTTTTATCATATTTGTGCCACTGAATGTCACGTAACACTGACATATCATATCTGCAACTAACTGAGTGAGAGTTCTTCACAGCAGTTCTGATCCCTGTCATTTGATGATTTCATATAGGCAACATGCAAATGTCCACCTTGTATTTTGTGATACTGTACTGTTTTGGTGCCAGTTGCATGAAATTCAGAGTGTTATTTTTGATGAGAATGAAACATAAAAACTGGTGGAAGTTGTACTTTTAATGGCAAACCAGCATATGGAAATAAATTTTATATGTCCATGACATTTTGTTGCATTATGCATTTTTTTTTTTGCCAATGCAGTTACAACTTTGTAACCATAAACACCATTAAAAAATCACTTTCTGTAATTTGCCTAGCTAATTTTTCAGAGTAGGTCATAATTGATCATCAGACAAGTTTGTTAGAATTCAGTCATCAATAAGTTCGGCAAGTGGTCAATCCCCTCACCACGCAATTTTTCATCGAAACGCCTACATTAATTTGCTCCAAATGTGTGACAAATTTCCACTGGCAATCATCAGCATTTGTGCAGTTGACAGGTCATCTACACACATGCAACATGCCATTATTTAGTTGACCACCATTACTGTGAGTAATTAGCTACTCACTACCAATAAAGTTAGCTAATAATGTTGTAGTAATTTAAATATCCATACGAAGGCTTTTAGAGTTTCGGATTCGACATGTAGGGAACTGACATATGCTTGTGCTTTTTCCTACTGACTTGTGAGACACATTTGGTACTTGTACTTTTCATTTAATAACAAGAGCTTACAACTATTTCTATTATAGACTACCCCACACATGCTAACATGTCAATGTGTCAAATATATATTTTTCAGTGCAATTTGGGCACGTGCCCAGCAGAACAGGTGCAGAGCTCTCCATGCATATGTAACAACAGGCAATGTTGGTCCACTATATACAAGTACATTCGGTAGCTCCCATGCGCTGCACAGACCTAGAGGGCACATCTCGGGCTACAGGACGATATATTGACTTGGAAAATAATGAGAATGCCTCCAGCTCATTACTACCCCCCTTAATTAAAAATGAACGACGCAGTTTAAGTTTTTATGGTGCTCATTACCCTTGCAATAAGCCAATACGTGTTTAATATACACTATACCAGACTGCAAGAGCAATCAACCCAATGTGGCAGTGGCCAACCCATAGAAATGGAATTGATGCGATTTAGCCATACAATTGTAGCCTGTTCATAATGAGATTGGAACCAGGTATGTATCCCTGGATTACACAGAAAGTATAGCAATTATGTTTCATAAATATTTTGCATACTATTTTCCAAATATAGGCTTAATTATTGGCACAATAATGAATATTGTAGGTATGTGCCCAGGTATAGTGTGTAATAATTAATTGTCTCTTTTTTTATATCGAAAGCTGCTTCATTTTTCATGTAAGTTACACTGAATTCACGTACTTGTGCCACGACAAAAAGGCATTTTATCCACCAACCCAAGCGTATCTAACAGCTAATTACCTTATTGCCAATTAATTCCGGGCAGCTCCAAGATGATATAATTGTTTTAACGCTTCATTATGCCGTGGTATTCGCCCACTATTATTGCAGCCAGTATTCGTCCGGGTCTCAAAAATATTAATACCGAATGTTGCTATAGGTCAGTAAAATAACATTATCATTACGACGGCCATTAACATTTGGTTCATAGAGGATCAGGAACATCTTTTTTCCCCCCAATTCTGCCCTAGCCTAGCAGTTTAAAGAGAAGCACCAGCCACTTAAAAGGATTGCAGTTTAATATTACATCAGTTGCTAATCTCTTACACAAATGTAACTGTACATCATTAATTATTACAACCAAGTTTAAATCTGAAACCTGATTCTTGATAAAGGGCGGAGGTAAGAGCAAAGTGTGGGAACACTCAATAAATCAAGTCGAACTTCCCCTGGAAAGCAAAAGGGGGGAAAAAGGGCCAAACCTGTGACCCGAACTTTACCTCAAGCGAAAGCCGCCCTTTTCTCAATTTACTCTTTTATGCAGTTTCACACTTTCCTCATTATAATGGGAAGGAGATGTGGTGCACTACATTACTCACTTCCCCCAGCAAAATTACTTCTCTTGGTATAATGGCAATGCCCTCCAAGCACAGCATTGCTTCTGTACGTTACAAAAAAAAGGTTAGTTACTGGATAAAAATATTCAACTCACGCCATTTAATACAGCCCCAGTAATGAACCGAATTGATAAATGTGCGCTGACAAGAAATCAAACCGGGGCTTGGCATCACGTTTATTGGGTCCTTCATATAACGCGTGCGCAGCTTCACAACGGATCCTCTATAAACCGTAAAGCTGGCTCCGGTTTCAAGCCAGACGAGGACCGGATCTTGGACAAGAAACTGCGTGGAAATTTAGGAAAGAAAAAAAAAGTGATTACAACCGTTTTAAAAAAAATAGTGATGAAAAATGCGTCAATCGGTGCTGCTAACGTTTATTCAGGTTAGGTGAAAGGAATTCGTTGTGACTCTTTGGAAAATGGTGTGATTTTGTGTGGTGAGAGTGTCGGGTGTGAGATATTTGAGCTTTCAAACCATCACACACACAAGAAGTTGGGGGGAATGGCTTCAGCGGATTCAGCTTCAGATATCTGACAAAATAGGAGGAAAATAAGATTCGTTTGTGATGACGTTCCGAGGTGTAACGTTGCTGATAGCAGCGGGAATATTTGGAGCAACTGTCGTTCAATCGCAAGGTAAGTCGCTTCTTTTTTTTATGTGTGATGTGCAAAAAGGTCGATGGATGGTGTTAAATTGCCAATGGAAAATCTCTCAGGGACTTCGAGAGATTTTTTTTTTTTGTAGCGATACGTTACCACTTGGAACTTTTTGGGTGCCTTTAGGGGCTTCTCGTATAGTAACGTCTGCAAAATTATCTGCAAAGTTTCTGGTGCGATTAAGAATGGGATTTTCGGGGAGTGGTAAAAAAGTTTGGGCGGAAAAGTTTTCTGCGTCCTGTCTCTTGGCTTCTTTTTTTTTTAATGCCTATACTTCTGTTAGAGAGATGAACATCATCCGTCTGGTGCTTCTTTGGGATTGAAACTTGTGTACTGTACGCACTCTTATTGTCACAAGGAAAAATGATGTAAAAAATTGAATTGTCAAAAAGTCCGGTTCAGACTGTCACACTGTAAAAGATTTGTTGTTTTTTTCCAGCTCATTCCAACATATTCTGCATCAGTCTGAATCGCATTTTTTGCTGATGATGTGCCTGGGAGAATAAAAAAATTGGGGTTTGCAGCATTATATGACGCTAGTATAAATCCACTCATATAACGTACTATAATGCGTCGTTTCAGCAGCCATTTGTGAAGTTCGCATTGCATTAACTCCGGCGTCATGTGAGAAAATGAAAATGAATTAGGAGGCTTTTTGTAGACACAGAACTATGGTGATGAGGAATATCGGGTTTGTAATTATGCCTCGCATGTCGGGCATATCATAGTTGGGGGTGTTAGTGCGGGTATTCAAGGATGCTGATAAAATTATAATGGGGGGTGTACCAGAGCTAGTGGCCTGTGACAGGTTTATGAATATATTGTTGTGGTAATGAAAGGACCATGCAGTCATTGTTGGGCCAGGGTAATGATACTTTATACAGTGCACGAGTGTGGTATCAGTCTTTCAAGAAAGGTCATTCCGCTGCTGAGATGATATTTTGATAATAACATGTAGCTTAGGAATTACATACAAATCCCTTAAGTGACAGATAAATTGCTGATCTTCTTTTCAACGTGCACTGTAAGCATGTAAGCCTTGATCTGAAGCTAATGCTAAATAAAATTGCACAACTTCTACTTAATGTACTGCTCATGTCAGTCTGTGAAGGGATATGAATATTACTCGTTGTGAATAGCTGACTGGCATATTTGCATTATTTAAAAGTATGCAGGATAAGCTAATTTTGATTCCATTTGGCATGTAAAGTGTTCCATTTAGCAGCATAATTATGAGGTACTATGCGGTATTTTGCGTGCATTTTTGAAGCCAATAATAAACGGGTTATTATGAAATCAATACAGTGACCTGCCATGTTTGGTTTCTGATTATTTTTTGCGTCGGCTTTGATTTTAAACTGACGCTGCTGCTGCACACTTCTTGTGATATTTTGTAGAAATGGTTTCCTTGTTTTAATAAGTTTCATAACTATATCGCAAATATTAGTTCGTTTACTGCTGAGGGGAAATAAAGCATTAAACCTGCTAAATAATTGTTACACTTTAGCAGACGGTTTAATGCTTTATTTGCAACGGAAGCGGAAGTTATGATTCGTTGGTAAAAGTTAGATTGTCTGATAAACTGTTGGCTTTTGAAGCTAATTATTTCTACTAATTGCTTGCTTTCATGTAATAATTAGTCGGAAGACTTTGAATTTAAGCATTATTCTCCATGATTATTCCTTATGCACAGAATTACTTGCAGTATCATGCTGTGAAGTAATACTGTATGTTCAGTATAATTGCACATAATAATGGGTGAAGGTCTTTCTTGATGCACGATTATTAAAAGCAATCTAAGTTAAACTGGAGGCCATTTAAGACGCTTGCAGTTCACACGTATCTAGCGAGAACCCGTTTCCCAAATTAAATTGGGACGTTTGTTCTTCGTAGGCCGAGCTTGATTGAATTTTCCTTTGTAAGGCCCCGTGTATTACATCGGTACTGGAACAAAACTGACATGGCTTCAAGTGGTAGGAAAGTCGTTCGCGTAGTATTGACATCGGTCAATAAATTGATTTATCCGGCAGTTGAAGTGTGTAAGAAGATTCTGTACTACAAGAAATGGTCATAAAATTGCCCTTTTTATGATGACAGATAAGGAATTTTATAACTACAGCAATCATGTCAAATGCGATTTGGGGCATTGTGCACTCTTTACTTAAAGTGCATTAATATGACCATTGTAAACTAAACACTAAATATTTCATTTAACCTACAGTGCAAAATGTGCTCCCCTATCAGTCATAATTTGTTACAGTAAAATATTGATGCAGGTGGCAGTTCCTAAATTATTCTCCGATTATGTGTCAAATTACTTCAGGGACTTACGCAGGGTACGAAAAAAAAATGTTAAATCAATAATCTAGGGATAATGCAATATGAAAATAATGGGATATTCAGTGAAACTTTTAATTCATTGCGTTACAGTACTAATAGCTGTCATTCGTTATTCAAGGCTGAAACTTCCAATATCGCCAATCATTCACTGACACAACCGTCGGCTGTGGTCTAAATTCTTATTGGTTTATCCTGCGGATAATGCCATAATTGAAAAAAAGAGTTGATAATATTGGCATTGCGATTATCCTATTCGAAACCTAGTTTTCAATTACGGACTTTACGTGTATATAGATGCAATGCGCATACCATTAATTATTCGCATTCTCTTGAAACGTACAATACAGTACTAATCAGTACCATTGAAATTCTGTCAGTTCTGAATTAACCACAATAAAAGCACAAGTTCATCCAAGGATTTGGAGATAATACCATTGTGTAACTAATGGCAAACCTTCCAATTCCAATTAGAGTACAATGAGCGATACGGTAAGTCGAAGTTCAAAAAAATTTCTCAAGTCATCCCAGGCTCTCTCGGTTTTTTTTTCTTCTTCAATTGAGAGTTCTTACCCTATAGCGTTTTATTGGCTTGGCAGCCTCGTTTCATATTGATGGCCCCCCTATTGCACTGGATTTGTATTCCGTATTTGCCTCGGGCTACAGTAACTTGAAGCGTTCCAAGAGTTTCTCTGATTACTTCTTTAAAGCGGGCCCGTTGAGATGTTTCTCTAAAACGTTGACCGTGCTTCTTATCGCTGTTAATGTACAGGGTTTACATTCAACGAACCTTACACCAAAAGGCTCTAACTCTGATATATACTAAAACACACATTCTGCCTCGTTTCATTTCCTAACAGATAGCTTCAGTGCTCTTGGATTACAAATTAGGCTTCACATTTTAATATAGACTGATTTAGCAGGTCTTCCTTGTCGTTCTATCAGTGCTGAAATTACTCTGTGAGGCGGGTTTCATTTTGGGATATATAGTCACAGCTCACAGCCACAGAAATGCTAAGAAGTCTGGTTTGGAAACTGGGTTTTCCTGCAATTAATAAGAATCTCGTTGCCTCTTTCATTCGACGAGGCGGAGCTATTTAAAATATGCCGAGACTATATCATGCAGTTCCCAAGATAAGGAAAATGAAATGGCTTAATTTCTGCTGACGCAACGCTGCTGGAAACAGCCAAAAGCACGTGACCGAATTTCTGGAGTGCTTAATGTCAGTTTGGGTTGTATTGACAAAGAACGGAAAACACTCCAAGATTGGTTCGTCTGAAAATATTGGGTGCTACTTTTTTTCAATGCAATTGTTGCAATGAATTACATACGTACTTACATTTTTGGTATACGTCTCTTGAAAATCTAGCTGACTTCTCAGATAAACTAAGCGTGTGTTGTCCCACATCCTGTCTCTGAGTATCAATTTCCTGTATACATTTTTAGGAAATCTCTCCACGTTCCTAAAAAAGAGTGTGTCAACTTCAAAGAGCCCACTTTGTCCGCCAACAACTGGCAACACCATCAGTCATTGGAGAACTGTGCTGCAGTGAACGAGGGCCATCTACGTTTATCAGCAGGTAAAATAGGACAAAAAATTCGATTTCACAAGACTCAGCGTTGTCTGCAAAAAATGACTATCTCTTCATATTCACAAAAATTCATCCACTTATAGTCAGAACTAAAATTACAAATAAAATCATCCACTCTTAATAGATGCAATGCATTCGGTACATCAGCAGATGCGATGACAATAGCGAGAGAAAAAAAACGTAATACGAACAGAGTAACCCATAATGAATAGCAAACGAGATTAATGTCGCAGAGTAATGAACAAGTTCATTGGCTTTTAGCTGCAGCATGTACTCGTTTTAAAAAAAAAAAAACAAATTCAGTCGTCGACTAATTTGTAGCATGTAAATCCCTAGCCGTGTATGGTATTACCACGAAAAACTGAACTAACCCGATGGACTTACATATTTTAAACCATGTATCCCTGCATTTGCACGATGATGATGAAAAGAGAATATCAGCACATGGCAGCTCCCCCCAAAAAAATTTCATCTGCAACTCAGATTACGTTGAAACTGAGCGTTCTCTCTGAAAATCTGTGTGGTCTCATAACGAGCCCCCCGAAAAACCCGCTGAAAAAGCATTATCACTTATAATTTTCCGTGTAATCCCTGGCTGCTGTTGACTTTGCCGGTTTTCAAGTGCGCTTATCTACTCTACCTTCCCCTCTACAAAGAGGTTATTTCCCAGGAATTAACCAATTATGGCTGTCTGGAAAGTGTTCTATACCGTATAGTCAAGCAGTTCAAGTACACAAATGGCTCTATAACCTTCCTTTGTCGCTTGCAGCCAATGGCCCCCTCCGAATGTCTTTTGCCCGGGTAACGCTTTTATGTACCTCTTGGCGTGATTGTGTAGACACAAATTCTCCGGAGCATCCAAGTCAAGTCCTTCCCATTTCAATTCAAGCAGCAAGTGGTTCCACCTTTCTTTGCTCCTTTTTTTTTTTACTTCTTTTTGCTGGCTGAAAAGACTTGGACATTCGAGTTTTTTTTTGGGAAGGCATTTCCTGCATCACAATCCGATGCAGTCCGTTGTGTCCCCGGTTTTTTTTTCTACGTTTGAACGGGAGCATAAATTATTCTGGAGGGTTCTGCCATTTGAGAAAAATGAGCACGTTGCTGTTGGTAATGCAAAATGGAGCGCATTGTTAAACGCTCAGGGTTTCTCCAGAGGCCCATCCCCAGAACAAAGTCTGAGCTGAGTTCGAGTAAACACTGCTGGGTACTGGAGGGGGCCAACTGTTTTAATCAGCTTAAAGGGGAACCTTCTCTACTGATTGTTCCATGGGTCCTTCTATAGTATACATATCGAGTAAATTAAATCCCTTTGGTCTTGAGCCTAAAATGCGACTCGTACGAGACGGATGAGGACACTAATGACACCAAATGAGTGGACAAACCCATGAAAGGGAAGGTGACAATAATTATTCAATTTTGAAGATATTGTTGAAGGTATAAAAATTGCTATGTCGGAAGAAGGCGGAGTGAATCGAATCCCCGAGAGAAAGTCTTGTTCGAGTGGGATTAGATAGCACACTTTGTTCCGGCTTATGGAGGCTTGCTTGGCTGCGTGTCCCTAAATCTACTTGAAGGTACAATAGCATCAATAGACTTTTTCCTCTGCAAGCTTTTGCAGGTAAGCACATTTTCACCAATTCTGAAAATTGTACAATTCTTATGGATTTTACTATCGGAAACACCAAACAATCAGAGTCACATTTTGGTCAAAATTGAGTAAGATGCAACTGCACTGTTTTTCATATATTTGTCTTCATCTAAGTTTAAGTCAAATGTGCATAAGCCACTTGAAACGAAATCGTTAAAAACAATGGGTGTTATTCACAGAAATGGACAACAACGCGATGTATCCAGTTGTCAATTTCATATTGTGATAATTTATAATTACGAATGAGGTCTAAACAACTAACTTATAGCCTATAGGGCTGCGCATATTTTTACATACAAAATTACAATTCCACAAAATAATGAGGCTAAACTGTATACACCACGAGGTCCAAGGATAATGAGGTTTTGCGCAGAGTTGGAAATTCTCCCTGAAAACAACCTGAAATGAATTGACAAGCAGTACACGAAAGTCCTGCACAGTATTTAGCACAGCCCATTATGCATGAAATATGAACACGGAAGTGGGGTTGGAGCTAACTTCATTGCGTTATCCGGGTGGAACTATGGCGAGTTCGCGGTACTTTAGACTTCGGAATAAAACTGTTATAGTAGCAGAGTCTATAGGAACCCCCGGTTGACAGCATGACTTTCTTCGAAGAATGTGTAGATATAAAGTTAGAAATGGGGTTGCGAATATTCATGATTGCCTGATTGAGGTGTCTGAAAAGAGGCAAGAGAGAGAGCTCCCAGAGTGCTTTCAGATTTCAGGCAACATGAAGTCTGCGCCTCCGGAGAATCATGACAAGGCTAAGATAATCCGGGAAAGGTTTCCTCTTGGTCTTGCAGAGCCGATTATATCCCTGCAAAAGGGGGGTGGGACTGCTACAGTAGTTGCCTCGAGTCCAAGGATAGCACACTACTTCTCCTCTCACGGGGATTGCACAAAAGCTCATCCTATATAGACTTGGCAACATCATTGACTCGGAAACCTCCTGTGTACTGACAGTGAGATGGAACGTATGTAAAAAAAATAGTGAACTGTTAGGTATTCAGACACCATACAATCCCATGTGATTGTCACACTGTTATATGATGATAGGCAATCCCAAAGCGTGCGTATGTTCGGATAAACCGACGGCCTGTGTTATTCAGATCACGGCGTGTGTGTCCCTCAGGATATGACAGCAATTACTCTTGTATGTTCCAGTTAGCATGAACCCTGGATTCATGTCCTGACACCACTCAGCCACTTCCGGGACCCGAAATTCCCAGCCACAAAGCACAGAACCTAATTATCTTGTGCTGATAATGATCCGAAACGTGATACCTGTCCTGACGTAAAAAAGACTATATCAAATAAAGCAAACTCTTTATTGTTTCACCTGCTCAATGTCTTTTTTTTTCCACAGACCGAGACCACTGGTATGCGGCAGCCCGAAGCACCCTGGAGCGCATGGTTGGTCAGCCTTGGCACACGAGCGTGGCCAGAAACGTGATCCTGTTTGTGGGTGACGGTATGGGGATCTCGACAGTGACTGCTGCCCGGATCCTACGGGGACAGAAGGAAGGCAGCCCAGGAGAGGAGCACCAGCTAGCCTTTGAGAAGTTCCCTTTCTTAGCCTTGGCCAAAGTAAGGCCCTCCTCTAGTTGCTGTCCTTTGAGGAGCTTTGCCTTGCGGTTATAACCACTCTAGTTGGATGGACATTGTGCAGCTAGATCATTATCACAAAAGGGGGACAGGGCTATGCTGCTCGGATGGACATACTATCATTACTATGAGAGCTTGTGCTTGAGTTGGTTCACCATGGATCTAGGCATCGTATTATCTAACGAGGACCTGGAGCTGCTCTGTATGCACTACAAGTCCGTCTCCAATAGCATGTAAAGTTCTGCTTCTCATGCTCCAGAAACTAAATGCATAATGAATCAACAGTACATTGAAATAATATGCGAAGTTGTTGTCTAGTCTGGCGTGAAATGATATTCATGAAACTATCTGAGCAAACAGTAAACACACACTCCCTGGACGTTTGTGGTTTACTCATTGCACCAACTCTACCAATTTAACCTTAACATATGGATGCAGAGGGGCTGCATATAAATCAATTGTAATGTCCAGCCACTAGGTGTATATACATTGTGCACAAACTCGGTTTGCTCATCAGGCGCTAATCTGCTCACTTTTTTGGGCGAGAAAATACGTGCAAGAAGAGGCCCGAGCTGTTAAGGCGTGAAACAAGAAACCGTTTTCTGACTGTCACCGGTGCTAATGAGCAGGTGCGGAAGTTTCGCATTAATTTGTACCACTTAGCTCCCATAATTAATTTCTGGATGCATCGCAACTCTGCGCCTCCTTTTCGAGATGCTGTCAAAAGGAAGGTCGTCGGAAAATGCTAGGCTCTTTATCGATTTTATTAACAGCATTAACCTGGGGGGAGGGGGGTTGATTTTGCAACATCCCGCACAATTTTCGCGAATTTACACAAGTCTGCTAGAAAACAGTTAGTAAAGAGTGGCCTTTACGTTTTTAAAGTTATGACTGTTGCTTCGTTATTGCAGCAATCACTTGCTTTATTGTGAGCAATATTTATGACAGCTTCCAATTTTGGACCAGTAGTACATCACATCATGTTACTAACAATGAGCGCTGCTGATGGAACTGCAGGATTATACTTGAGCTCACATCAGCGAAGCATTTTGGGTGAATGAGCGAAGCCACTAGCAAACTGCTGCACTGCGTAATATCTCATAGCTTATATATATGTGCAAGCAGAGCATGCGACTTGGTTTAAGGCAAATCCGAGCCTTTAATTATTACGTGAAAGTCAACAGTGGCAATCTGTGGGAAACCAGTGATGAATGAAGCACAAGTAATTTTTTTTTAAAGCAGGCTCCCCCGCAAAATTTACAAAGTGAACCAAGCAGCATTGTTTGCTGTACTGCAGAAAACCAGTACCTGTTACCATGGGCTTCATTATATGATACCGAAAAGAACATGGGTGTTCCTGTCACAACCAGTTTCGGCCTGGGTTACATATTGCACGGTGCACATGCCCGACAACAATGAAGCAACATTATATAAGCATTGTCAATTATTAAAATGTGGATTACACTGCGTTTATTTTAATATGCAATGCTAATATATGTTGACATGTTCTGCGCGAAACATATAGACCACATAGCTTATGCATTCTGCATTTTTGGATGGCCTCTTGACATCGCATCCGATATCTGCTTTTCAGACTTATAACAACGACGCTCAAGTGGGTGATTCGTCGGCGTGTGCGACGGCCCTGATGTGCGGAGTGAAGGGCAATCTGGAGACAGTGGGAGTGGATGGAACCGCTCGTTTCGAGGATTGCTTCTCTTCTCTGGCTGCCAGGGTGCCCTCGCTATTCGACTGGGCACAGAGAGAAGGTACTGTATACGATATATGGGGGGGGATGCTGTGCATATACACACAGACAAGAGCCATTCATTATTTATCGTGTGATCTCCAGCCATGGCGACTCACTCTCACGGTTGTAAAAGGCGGTGTAACACGAGCAGAAACTGAGAAAGAGGGCCACAACAGTCACAGACGAAATATACCCAACTGGTTTAATTACAGTCCAAGGTGTCTGTATGGCAAGCTACGTCATAAAATTAAGATGCCTAAATTACTCATGAATGCACAAGTACTGTAAGTCTTTGTTGTGGTGGTGATGGTGTGATTCAGACAACGTGAGAAACACTACATATCACTGCAAGATGAGGAACTGTACTAGCCAAGTAATATACCATTGAAGACTTTTGAGATGCATGAGGAGTCGCATTTTTGTAGAAATTGAGTTAGACATTGATTAATATGGGTCTTTGACTCGTACTTTTTCATGATCAGGTCATTTGTTACAAGGATCAATTATTACAGGCCTCCTTAAAATGTTTAAAAAAGAGAGATACCATGAGGGAAAATGTAATTTTAAAACTTCATTCTAATCACACTAGTTTCACTCTAATCGTTTCATGTCATCAATTATACAATTTTCTACAAAAAAAATATTCAGCGAAAAACGTATCCCATAAAGGAACATGAAACATTCAAACTATATGCCGTCATATCTCCAAATCATTCCAATGTGACTATTTTGATCACACTAAATCATTTATAGTACTTCTTGGTCATTTATTTATGTCATATTAGCCTATACTTTCTATTATTTGAATTGAGTCCGGCTGCATCACTGATTACAACATAGTTTATAGGGAAATGTCATGGTTTGTTTGTTTAAAACACAATTACTACAATAATAACAAAGAAATTAGCGACCGTCACACATTTTTAAATTTTTGCGAAGTTCAGTAACTGCTTCTCCAACTTGACAGGATCGAATGTAACTGGCAGAAGCTGTTAAGGGTTTTATTTTCGCGGCTGAGGACTCTCCAAGTATTGGGGTTTCTCTCTGGAAAAAATGTAAGCGTACTTACCGATAAAATAAAAACTACGTGGAACATTGATCCTGAAAACCAACCATAGCCTCTTTAAAAATAGGCCAGGTATACACCGATCACTTGATCAGACCAAATGGCCAAAAGTATAGGGTTTGACAAATACGAGCACTGACATTTTACAAAGCATCAACTGAATGGGAATTAGAGCTGAAATTACTCACGTAAATCTTCCGGCACAGTCCGCCATATAAATTAGGATAAGGATATCACGATAATCAGATGCTATTATTTTGATCCTTGGTTTATAAACCGGCGACAAATTATTGAGTGCAGCTGAACTCAAATAGGATTTTCCAGGAATGATGCGCATGCTTACTCAGCACACACTGCACATTATTGTTTAGATTTTTTTGTTTACTTAAAAGCAGCATATTAATAATGTACAAAGCCATTGCTGCACAAAATTATTCATTGCTCAGTAAAAGCTTTAAAATATGCCAGAATCTCCGATCAGTTTTGCAGTTTTGCAAAATGTTACAGTACCGCAGATTTTTCTATACCTTCCCTGCGCATTGAAATTGAGAGAGCGGCCCCCTCTTTTTATTCGCATATCAGTTTTTCACCCTCAAAGTGTTTTGAAAGTTTTCAGTCCCATTCTATTAGAGTATAGGCCTCTTTTTTTTCATCCGAGCACACCCCGAGAACTTTACTCGACAGGGCCTGAAGAAAGGTCAGGTTTCTTCCTCCTCCTCCTCCTAGTCCTATATATAAAGCAAAAGCATTCAACGATACAAGTTGAGCAAGAAAAATCTTTCCCGGTTCGGTAGACTGCAGAGCGCGATAAATCCGCGCGGAAATCTCGCTGCCATAAAATCCGCATTGTTGTGTGGGCATTATTTTATTTTATGGCTGCCCATTTTTCCCCTTTCCTTGTCAGGAGCTTCGGGCTTTTACTTCAGGCGTGTGTATGGATTCTTTCACTGGTGGCGCTCCAGACATTAACTTCATCCGAATCGGACTGGAATAATTTACAAGCTCTCTTTGAAGGAGCCAAACCCTAATTTGCGTTCGGTGCAATGGCTTTTCTCCTGACCTGGGCCTGTAAATCGCCCATGATCACCTGCACTTGCTCTCGGTGCTTCTATAGCCAAGCAGACACGTGCTAGTGGGGGAAACAGTATTAGAGATTTGGTCCTGTGCTGTGCTGTGCTTCACATATATATCCTGCTGGAGACCTGGACGGAAGACAGTCGAATTAGCAGGCGCTAATTAGGTGAATCCTTGGTTCTGAGAAGAGAGGCCTGCTTGTTTAGAGGAAGGCATTTCATGGTAATGGAACTCTCTGCTGGACAGTCACAGGTCTAGTTCGTTACGGAGCATTGGCACTCCGGAGACGTGCGTTGCTTGCTGTTGGTCGGGCCAGTTGGATTGACCGGGATGTCGTACAACACTCACCAAAAACATCAGTACAAATACCTTCAACTGTGAATATACACGCAGCATGTAACAATAACAGTTAATAGCTATTAACAGGCACACCGTGTAATGAGCCTGTATTGCGGCTGATTGCGTGGCATCATTATGGTCATTCCCTCGTCCCCCCCCCCTTAAAAAATAATATGCATTTGGTCAATATTAATTTTGAGTTTTTGTTGTTAGCTAAAAATATGGGGTGACGTCAACACCCAATATTTGCACTGTGGCCGTTTCAATAATTATACTCTATGAATAATTTGTGACACATGTATTTATGAAATAATTCATTTGGTTGCGAGTACAAGTGTAACAATTTATTGATGATATAAAGTGTGCACTGCATATATCACAAAATACAACCCGCATTCAATTAACTAATGAGCTAATTAATATGCATTCTTCAGTCTGTAGAATCTGCCTGCCATTGCTTCCAGTCTCTGAGAGCCAATATTTGCATGGAAAAAGCAGCAGGATCTAACCGCTTATTTGTGCTGCGAGCAAATCTGTTTGGCTGTGAAATGGGAATCGAATCCCGTCAATATGAGCCACTGACTCGCTTTATTCGCATTAGGCTGAAGCTTCAACTATACTTTGGCCTAGAGGAGGTAGAAATATATATACCTTCGTTTGAGGAAATGGGGGTCCCAGTGCAGGTAATTAGTGCGCCCAAGGAGGTTTCAGAGTGTGCACTATATTAGTGCATAACTCACAAAGTTTACTGCTTGGCAGAATATCGAATGCAGAGTGGGACAACGGAGGCGTAAATTGTGCCTTTAGGCGAAATTTTGGGCTGGGGGATCTGCAGAAGAAGATGTCGGGGTGGGTGTGCTGGGCTTGCAACTAGGACTCGGAGAGATAAATATTTCAGTCCATGCAAATGCTTTCCAAGTCCTTCCCAACGTAAGAATACCTGAGTGCGACCTGAAGCATTTAAGAGGAAAAAAAAGGACTAGTGATAGTAAGCCGCGCATTTTGCAAGCAGGATAAATGAGGCATGGGGCATGGGCTGTCACATTTAGCGATGGGAATAAGCCTTTTGCGGGGTATATCAAAGAGGATCTGGTCGAAACCGACAACTCGATTCGGGGGTATAAGCGCTTATGATTATGTGGGAGGATGGAAAAAATAATAATGAGACAATAATGAGAGTAAATTAATGGACGCTACCGGCTGAGGTCGGGTTATTTTGGCAATGCCTTGCAGCACGGAAGCTTAATATTTTTCTTCCATTGCAGTAGCATAATCATCAACTGAGGATTAGAAATTAAGGTCTATAGGAAATGTATTTTGTAGACCCAGCTCTGTTTTTCAGCCTAGAGATGCATTTAACGTTAGCATATTCTCGGCTAGTTAGAGACATCCCAACCTGATGGAACAAGAGCAAAAATTTCATTATGCCCAGCCTCTCTCTACCAAAGTTGAATTTTCTGCTCGATCGATTTTTCCGAACCCAAAGATGTTGACTGCTTGCGAAGAATCAAAGCGCGAGAAAAAACTAATAATATTGTGACCTTCACTCTTGTGCTTGGATAAATAACAGGGTGATAAAAGAAGTTCTTTCACGATCATAACGCCGTAAATGTTGTTGTGAAAGGTTTCGTATTCACACAAATGAATAAAATATTATTGATAAATTAATATTCTGCAGCGTTGATGTTGTCGTAATACAAAACTTTGCGTATACAAAATATCGCGTGTCTGTGACGAAATGCACGAAGGCAATCAGGAAGTGCAAGGATATGTTTAAATATTTTCTAGGAATTGCGTGATCAAAATCAATTTCAATCATCCGGATTGTGTGCGAGGATGATCGACGGTCAGCACCGCGTTAAATTATAGAGTACATGGCGCCTATAGAAGCACCGGTCGTGCTCTCCAAGTTTAAACGAAATGACGTTTGACCTGGTTTTGTTTATTTAATAAGATAATGCAGATGCTTGAGAGGAAATGTACTGTACTTGCTGTATGAACAGTGTGCATATTTATATATCTGCCAAATGGAAAGAAATAATTGATGGCCTACGCTATTGCGACGCAGTATGTTCGCTATATTATAGGACCTTTGCTCTGTAGAATTACATAATAAAATATTTTTCATTCCACCTGGGACTAACTTGTAAGCTATTCTGAGTTGATTCTTTTTAGTGAATTGTCACTGCTAGCTTTTGCTCTGCGCCTCATCAAAGTGGTACAAATTGCCTACAATACCCGGCATTACTCAAAGAGAAACTATACACGCATGCCAATCCAAGCCTTGCTAATGATGTTGAAAACGTTCCTTGTTTGCAGATCATTAAACGGACTCAGAAAGCGGAAAATTATTAACACCGATATTGAGTTTTCTTTTGTATGGAAGTAAAACAATAACAACTATAATTTTCCATCCTATTAGACATGAGCCGTAATGCACCTGTACGTTAATTATTAATCATGCCGCAGTAGGCCTACTTATAAGATTATGCGGATATCTTCATGCGGACAGTACGTATATGGGCTTACATGTTAATATATCTGCATGGTCGTACGATTACGTCTACTGCTTATTAACCCTGTAATGCCCCTTGGGTCATATCTGGCACACCATTTAGTGCAATTTGGCACACTTACAGAAAATATAAAAATTGCAAAAGTTGCAAAAATTGCACTAAATGGTGTGCCAGATATGACCCAGTGGGCATTACTTAGATTAGTGGCATTACAGGGTTAAGATGTACTCGTACAGTATAATAATTATAAGATTACATTATTACATTACATTATTACATTATTAGCTATGGGACTATGCATGACCTACTAATGCACATCCAGTTGTATAGCGACATGAGTTCTCTGTAAGTTCAGGCCATCTAACTGATTGCTTAAATATTTATTATTGTACGTACTTTTTACTTATTAAGTTAAACGTCAGTTGTGCTTACCATGCAATTCATGCCACTCTATAGCAACTTTTCTCCAATTTTTGCAACATCTTGATGTTAAACCACACGGTGTTTGATTATGAGGAATTCAGTTCGCCGATAGTATCAGTACAAGAATCTGTATATTGGTGATGTGGCGATCACGCAATTCACAAATCCTATTCATTCATGTCGTGCTCTTGACAGCCTAGACTCTATAGTAGGCCTATATTAAGAAAACGCAGGTCAAACACCTATTTTAACATCACGGTGTTGGTCAATACTAAATGCCTTTTTCCAAGAAACCTTGTGCCCATTTTGGTGTTAAAGTGTTTGCATTTTATATTTAAAAAATTCGCGCGATGTCAGTACGACACATATTTGTGGCAGCATTGCGAAACAAATGTTACTTCGGAATTCGCCGCGACTAATTTCAATGCATTATCCTGATAGTAAAGTTAGTATCTTATCTTGTTTAAAACAAACCGGTTTCAATAAATGATTAGATTACAGTAACTAATTTTACCACGCTTCAGGGCACAATCAATGATGTAAATGTTTGAGAACAAGGACAGCTACTTTGAACAGGTTGTATGACATTTTCAACAGGGATTCGCGATGGCAAATACAGCTGCTTGCATAGCACTAAAGCTCTGAATTACAGTGGTCAAGTACTGTCTGCAGCATACTCAAATTGCAATACAGTAACAACTGCACTGCTATTTTTCATATACTGTGAACATTTCATTCGGTTACTTGTAAGATCGTAACAGACAATCATCATCTACGTATTTACAAAATATGACGCAGGTAGACATACTCACTGGTGTCATGTTGCAGAAAAATAATCTAAAGAGAATAGTGGTCATGCAGTCTCCAACATGACATACAATTTTATTGATTTTTCAAAAAATGCGAATGAGTCCTGATGCAAACTGCCTCGTCCTATTAGTTATGCTGGCTGGCCTAATAAGAGATGCTTCATAGGTTATCTAAACGGGATGAGTGAGCTGGATCGAGGTACTCGTAGCGACTCTTTGAAACGTTTTTGTCTGTTTAAAAAAAGCAGAAGAGGCATGTTGTTTCGATAAAACCGGTTGTAGTGCGCAAAATCGTTGTTGACTACGTTTTAAAACTGTACGCTGATCAAACACCACTTCAGGCACTTTAGAGTATGAAGTGTGCGATTGGAAAATAAAACCAGTACACGGATTGCTGTACGTGTAGTGTGGTATGCCAGACATTCCCTGTACTAATGCTGACAACATAAATAAAATAATTGCATACATCAGATTGTAAAAAATACATCCTTGAAGTTTATCCTTGCAGTGTATGCAACCGCACCCGTGTACCACGGAAAGCATCATTTTCAGGCGCAAACTCTTTTTATTGCATAACTTTCGTGTACGGCAATGTCTATTTGCATTTTGAACTCATGGTCATATTGGCACTAATTAAAAACCTAAAATATTAATGCAATTTCACAGCATTTTTCGTACATTTTTGTCCCTTTTTGCGCATGTGTATAGGAGTACGTAGGAGTAAATAAGTGTTATTTAATTTGCGAGCATGGCCTAAATATTGCAAAAATATGATGCCAATTTTTTTGAGAAGGAATCAATTGGTAGCATCATCTATAAGAAAGTGAAAGACGTCGAATATTTCCCCGTGAACAAAACTCACTTGGATAAGGGGGCACAGGTTGGAAGAGACTTTGAACGAGCCCAAGTCCTCAATGCTATTATGCAAATTCGTAACTTCGGCTTTTGGGTTCCATGGTTATGGCTCTACAACGCCGCTTGCGTTTTACTAGCATTCTTTTCGCAATCCACTCTACTTGCAAGACCGCCTGTTGTAACTAAGTTATTACGCTAGAAACCTGGAATAGCTTTGCATTTTGGATTGTCAGTTTCTCTGAGAGAGAGGTGTAAGTTGAGGGAATGTGGCTTCTATAATAGGTGTATAATTGTCAAGGTAAATGTGAATGAAACTTCTGCATTATGTTGCGACTTTCACTGCATATAGTGTGTGTCCGCGACTTATTGCGAAACACCCTGTAAATTTGGTTGGAACGCAATATACTGGGGAAGTAAACTTGCAACTTGTCTTCGCAGAGGTCTGTTTAGCGCTTTAGAAGCATGATTTTAGTCTTCATTTGAGTAGGTGACGCGGGCCATGTGTCTTCTCCAAAGCGAGGCCTAATCTTCTTCCCAAACACTCATTTCTACCCATCCCAGCCCCCCCCCTCCTTGACACGATTCCTCTCCAAACTGCAAATCCTCCTTCCCAATTACTCCAGACAAATCTCTCTTAGCGGTAGTGTAATTTTTCAACCGTTTCTTTCCCTTCCTCGCTCGATATCTCAAGGATTCGAATGTCTGTTCACATCTGACAGCCTCCTGGCGATCTGGAGTAATTATCTGAAAAACTGCGGGAGAACCGTTTTCCAACTGCTGGATTCCGGATATAAATTGCTATCCTCTACCAGCATTTACGGTGCAATATTGTAAGTAGTTTACGCGTCTTGAAATTGCGCTCATATATTTTAATAGCTTTGATCATTAGGAATAATTGCACTGATTGGAATCCTGAGCGATCTTTGCTTAAAATATGTACAGTATCTTTCATAGTATAAACGGGAAAGTTTGTTTGTCCTGACTGCGCTATAGGTCGTTCTGCTTATTCTGCTAGGTTGAGAAAAATCGCTACATGTCAGTTAGACTGCTCGATGAAGGCGGTGGCAAGGGGCGCCATTTATTTTCTGCCGATCCAATTGAAGTAGCAGAAGAAGAGAAGCTCTCTCTCTCTCTTTATGGCCCCCCATCCGTTGACCAAATTAGGGGGCATTCTAGAAAACGTGCCCATCTACTTTCCCCCCGCACTAATCCCACGATCCTAAACTTTTTGAACAATGACTCCGCAGCTTAACTCTCTTTGGGGGGGGGGGGGGNCTTTCCTAAGAGGCAGTAAGTAAAATCTGCAAGTCGAAACGAGGCCGTTACTAACAATTGCTTTGAGTCGGATAAGACTGTTTAATGTGTTTTCGATAAGGTTCCTAGTGTGGCTCTGTCGAAAAAGCACAGGGGCGTTGGTGCGACGCGTGAGTGAACAGAGGGTAGTTGGAAAGTACTTGCTTTATTGTAGTCCGTGCTCCGGGTGACAAAAATGCCTGGGAGGGGGTGGACCAGGCTACCCAAATCGACACCCCACCACAGTACGACAATGTTTATTTTCCACCAGGCCACTGGCCGTTAGTGAGAAAGGATTTTACATCGAGCCTGGAAACCCACGCAGCATTAAACAGAAAACAACACTAAAACTTTCTGTCTGTGTAATGCTGTGCTTTCCTAACAATGGCGCCGGACCAAACACACACACAAAAAAGGTGATAAATATGTCGTACAGGTGTTGTGCTCTATCTCCTGTAATATTTGCATGGCTCGTCGGTTCACCGTGCTCGTTACATTAGATGTATTTTAAAGGCTTGTTTGCAGCAATTGAGGTCAAACCTCCAGTTACGAGCTGGAGAAAAAAAAACCCCGAACACATTAGAGCTGATTTGATGAAGCTCGGTTAAGCGGTTAAATCCCTGCCCGAGGACAGAAATGTCACTGGATATTGAACATCAGTTAGTACTCACTTGACTCCGCAAAATCCGGCCGCAAAGAGTTCATTAAATATTCATACTATAACGCTGGCCTGGAAGATGGGAACTGAAAAAAATTTCATGCGGGATGATCCCCAACGAGTTCTCGCAAAGTGCAGTAACATTGCGATGATCATAACTTATGCAATACAGTGCAGTTCATGGAAGCAGCACTTGCGGTAATTTATGTCCCCTGTACTTGTTACGATAATATATATACTCACGGTTTTACAATGTCTGAGAAATCTCCCTCTTAATATTTGAAGGTCTTGGCACAAAAACCGGGTCTGCTTAAAACGAAAATTAGCAATAAAGCAGGTTTAATATGCACAGTATAATTCTCAGAGGTACTGTTACTTTCTTGCTTAGAAACTGCGCCATTTTGCCGCATTTTGCAGTTGAAGCTCTTTTTCTATGAAAATCACAAATGAGACATTATATTAATATATTTGGTTCCTGAACTATTTAAAAGATGGAGTGTAGTTCTGGCTACTAGTAGTTCCGACCATGCTGTGGTTTATGAGGCAATGCAATGTATCATACTTGAAAGTTTGCACAGTACCTGGATTTTGGCACAGTGTTTACTTAAGATGTTATCTTAAAGTTACAGAACAAACCCGTAAATCAGGGATGCGTATGTTTACATAAATCCAGCTGCAACAAAGAATCGAGAAAAGATTTTTATTTTTGTAGAGGGACGTTCCTCCATGCCCCAACTGCAGCAGAAGAGTTTCTGTCAGATTGAGCGTCAGTTGCTTTTGTCAGCAGTTTTCTCTCGTGATTTACTGTACCGCGTCACACGTTCCGCAAGCCGTCAAAACAAATCATTTTCAGTGGGAAAAACAATCATTCCTTGCCCTTGTTTTTGCAGCCTGCAATTAGATCTCTTTTCTTCCCGAAGCCATTTCCAAGATCATGTGTCGCTATATACACTGGCCTCCTCTAGCCCTGATAATATCGCATTTCAGCATTGAAGAAACACCTTACAAGTCCAGGAAGGCACCCAGGAATATCGAGATATCAGATCATATCGATATATCACATGTTTACATCATATCGATATAAGTTTGGCATATCGATATATCATAAGTCATATTATATCGATATATCTTACCATAAGATCATATCGATATGTTTGGCATATCAATATATCATAAGTCATATTATATCGATATATCTTAAGTCATATTATATCGATATATCTTACCATAAGATCATATCGATATGTTTGGCATATCAATATATCATAAGTCATATTATATCGATATATCTTACCATAAGATCATATCGATATAAGTTTGGCATATCGATATATCATAAGTCATATTATATCGATATATCATACCATAAGATCATCTCGTATCGATATATCGTATGATCAGTTCATATCATATCGATGTTCATGGGTGTCTTCCCTCCCCCGACTCTGTGATTGGCTTAAATCTATAATGTGACATTTCCCCCTCCTGTGTTTATAGGAAAGTCGACTGGGTTGGTGACAACGACGCGACTGACGCACGCGACTCCAGCGGCCCTGTACGCCCATGCAGCCAGTCGTTACTGGGAAGACGACTCCAAGCTGCCCGGATCTGCCCGTAACGCCTGCAAGGACATAGCCAGGCAGCTCGTAGAAGACGACCCGGGACGTCACATCAACGTAAGTGCTGCTAACAACCTCTCTTCCCTGTATATACCGATCGTCAGGCAAACCCATGAATGTGAATAGAGCAGGGGCCGTTATGGCGCCAAGAGCAAAGTTTTGCGCACTCACGGACACTTTTTTTTCCACCGGGGATATTTGAGAGTTTATGTACTCTGTGCTTCGGAAGTGGCCAGCAGGAGTGTATATGAGGCACTTGGCCTCGTTTCATTGGGAGAGGGTTTTTTTTCCGGAAGCTTGTAACATGATGGAGGTGTTCGATTCGGAGAATTTCTCTGTTTCAGCAGAATTGGCAGTGGAATTACGAGAAATATTGCACCTCTTTGGCTGCCTTCTCAGTTTTCACACCATGAGTCAGGCTTTTTTGTCCGAAGATGAGGCAAACACAATCCTATATACACAGTTTTATTTCCTGGCTGTACGAAACCTCTCGGCGATATGCTTTCAAAGGATCCTGTTACTTGTTGCGAATGAGCTGAAATATTTTCCATTGTGTCAGATTGGAGCACACAATTAGTACACGCCCCCAATTGAATAAAACATCAGTTAGAAAATCCAACAGAAACAGTACCAACCAACATTGTAAGTTGATCTGAGTGTGTACCGGTAATATTGAGAAAACATAATTATAATTGTGGGCACTCACTGTCAGTACCAAACATTACTCCATCAGGTTGATATACAATGAAGACAATATTTGCGTTTCCGGGTTGATTATTACTGGAATTGTCAACTGCTAGTGTTCATCAGCTGACATTTATGTCGTTTTTAATTATTATCCACGAGCTAATTAATTTTCACAAAAAAATACTAAAATGGCAAAATATTGTAGATGAAAAATATACATTTTGTATATATATTTTGTTTACAATATTTTGCCATTTTAGTATTACTTTTAAAAGTAATTAGCTTGTGGATAATTAAAATGACATAATAAATGTCAGACGATTTGATAGTGCAAGCCGCAATAAATGTTATGATGTTTTATTTGGTCCACTGAGCGAGTAATTAGGTTACGATAATAGTTCAAATCCATTGCGGTTGACCAATACAGTACCGGTATATATGCTATGTGACAGTTTCCAAAATATTCAGTACCATATATAAGTATATTCTTTTTCATGAATATACCAGACACTTGCTGGCTGAAACAAGTAGGCTGGCAATACATGCATAATTTCATATTTTTCAGGCACTACACTATGTTAATTAGCAAGGCGGCAATAATTACATGAAATAATGATTGTATTGACATAAACAGAAATTAGTTTTTGGATACACAAAACCTATTGCTAGGTAATAATTTAACTCCATTCAGGTCCACCTGCAGTACAACATCCAATATTATACGGTACATATTAAACCAAAATAATTGACCTGCTGGCTGGATTATACAAGGCCAATCCTGTTTGCCACAAGCCCCCGCAAGTGGAACTTGAGCATAAATAAAATACTAGCCAACTGAACACGCTTTGAGTGAATGCCAATACTAGAGGGCACGCTGAAGATTTATTTTCCTTCTGGTGCTTGTTCGTTAAGCAGAATTTCTCCTACTATGCTGACTCTTCTAGTTCGGAAGAGAGCCCTAGTGAATATGCAACTGTCGATAATTTTTTGCAATGTGCGGAATATGTAGCCTCTGTGGGAATAGCAGGGGGTATGTACGGAAATGTTTTGGATGTATTGAGCAGTAGAAGGCGGGATTTATTAAATGGTGCTGGCAATCTGTGTAAGTGCTCCGGCATGAAGCATTTAGCAGAGGAGATGGTGGCAAAACTCGTCCCCTGGGTTGGGCCCTTTACCTTAATTTATAGGGTCGGACCCCTCTGGGAAGCGATACAGCCGTCAGTGTGCCATGATTTCCATCCGTTTCATATCACACGCGCACTGATGGGGAGGGCCACATATATAGCAAATATGCGCGCATGTAACCCACACTGCTAAAAAAATGTACCGAGCGCTAGGGGGGGTGTATAGTTTTGCGGAATTTGCCACCATTTGGCGGTTATTATGCGAAGCGTAACATTAGCGCAGCCCTTTTTATATTGTAGCGGTGTACCGCCTCGCTGGCTAACTGTATATACTGGGGGAGGCCCTACCAGCCCAGTATAATAACCGTGAAAACCGCGACCTATGACGTCATTGGCGAGAACATTTTCCCACACCCAGCCATTTGACACCAACTTTGCATGAGTAATGTTTTCAGAGTTTAAAGGCGAAACCTGGGGAAGGCGCGGTGTTTAATTCAGAGTAAGTGCATTGATCCACGTCGTGATTTCAAACGATGGCAGCCACTGGAAGGTACATTACATGGAAGGGGGGGGGGNGGGGGGGGGGCTCACAGTCCCGAGGGAGTCGTGATTTCGGACAGTGCAGATAAATAAGCCCGAGGAAAGAAGTGAAGTAAAAGTTGGGCGAGGGTTCACGGCTGGGCGATTTCTCACCTCGTTGGCAGGTCCGATACGTTGCAGGTCCCACCCGAAAATGGGGGAGGGCCATAGAAACCAAGCGACCTATTCTATTTTTTTGTTAAGGGCACATGCCCTTACATTTACTGGTTTTACTGCAGGTTTAAGGCACTGGAGGTTACAAAAGTTTATGGCAAGTGGTACTGTAAGAGAATAAAAGTTTTGAGAAAAACGTGTTTAGATAGCTGGCAGTACAGATTCATTGAATAATCGTATGTACTTGGTGAATACTATCTGCATTTTATACAGTGGTTTCGCTTAATTATTAAATTTAATGTGCGGGTTCAATAAAACACTGAATCATTCGCACCTGTGCAGTGCACCACTATGGAGAGTGAATAACTGAATACGTACTACTGTTGTTGGTCAGTAATTCCAGCATAATAGGCAGGTACAGCTGTTTCCTCTTCCTATACTCCAAAGCCAAAATGCATCGTTTTGGTCTGGACTGGCTCATTACACCACGCAGTGACGTTAAGTTGTGTGATTAAACAAGCAATATCGTGTCGCTTAGATTACCTGCACTCGAGAATCACAAGTGGTTGCGTGTTATGAGACTGTAAGAGGCCCTCTAAAACTTGTAAAATGTAACGCAAAAAAAATATTTTGACGCCGTTTTTGTTATGTTAATATGCACAAAGGAAATTGCGGTTATGCTCGGTGAATAATTTTATGTAGAGACAAGTGTACAGTCCTCTTGCGTAAAATGTGACTTTGAAATCTGTGCTTGTCATTATTTTGATATTAAATAGCCAATAGAATGTGTTTTTGCTTTTCATGATGTGGCCAGCAGGGATCCACCGTTTACATTTTAACTAACAAGACTGTCAACTGTACTAAAATTTATTTACAATCCGACCGCCACAAGAGTAAATTTAAAATCCTATACACATGCAGCTACAGTTCCTATGCTTGGTCTTGAAGTAAAAACCGCCCAAGGGAGATTTTCCATGCCTAACTAACTGCTATTTTGCAGTACTACGTAAACATTCTCTGTCATTTTCAGTAGTTTTCTTTCTATTTTTCTTTGTCACTGCCCATAGAATTTCAAAAAAGTTCAAACATAATAATATGCATCGTACTGTACATACCACGCATGAATTTAAAAATATAGCGCTATGTTTCGGCAGTGGAAGATCATAGAGCAGCTGATGCTTCAGGCTATTCCAGGAAACCTTAGCAACAGATATAATTATTCCAGCAATTTGCTACTGTAGTCAACTCAAAAGATTTGCATAAAAAGTCTTAATACGCTTTAGCAGTAAAAAGTGCGAAGCAAAATGATTCAAACCTCCATATCAGAGCCCCACATTCATTGATTAATTCTAATTATCTCAAACACTATATACATAAAGTGGTCATCTGATACCCAGAAGTTAGCCCTTAAAGTTTGTCTCCATAGCGAGGTTATTAGTCAGTGGTCTCTAGAGACACGAGCCGTGGGCATGCTCGTCTCAACAATAGACGATGACCCCATTCTTTCCAGCCGGAACAAGTCCTAACAAAAGAAGCACTACTATATGCTGCTCGCTAACGAGGATGGACCTTGCTGGCTAAAGGATCATTATGCGAAACAAAAACATCAGTCACAGTGGGCACCATCCTTTCTGCAACTCTCGGGGCCAGCACAAAACTTTTGTTGCAATCGACCCCATTTCTAATTGAGGAATGACCGTACCAGATTAGAGTCGGCTTTATATGGGCGAGTGGAACTGTAACATGTTAGGATCATTTTATCTATAGTAACTATCCTGCTGGTAAAAAGAGAAAGAGAGAAGTTTTACAGCTGGCGAAAATGTTGGTTTGGTATTGCAGCACTGCAGGAAACCTAGACACTCGGCACCGGAATAGTCCCTCAGAGAGTGCCGTGCCGAGCTGGGCCAATGTTTTTTTTTCTCTCACAATCAGATGAGGAAATAAGAATTGAAGACCTCGCATGTGCTCTTCGCCTAGAGTGATACCTCAACAAACCTCTCCCTAGATGCCCACAATTTCCTCTTCTGTCGCACACTAACATGCCACCTTCCCCACTTTCCCGGTCTCAGATTACTGTACTTCTGCATTCCCGTGAGACTACAGGGTGCTGCTGCACTGACCAAAGTTCAACACTTGGGTGGAAGCAACATGATCTGGTGTGGCATGACAGTACCTGGCAATGTGTGTTTTCCTTTCCAGGTTATGCTGGGTGGTGGTAGGCGTCACCTTCTCCCTAAAGGTACCCCCGACCCGGAGCATTCCCAGGAAGAGGGTCGACGCCAGGATGGTCGTAACCTCATCGACCACTGGGTGAAGGACAAGAAACGCCGGGGCCTGCAGGCAGAATACGTTTGGAATAAGGGACAGTTCGATAGCGTCAGCTCACAAGACGTCGACTATCTTCTGGGTAAGTTTTGGCAAGCACTGAATTGGGTCAGTATAGAACTTCATGGAAATATTCAGCGTTGAATATCTGAACCCGGTTTTAATTTATGGGCATATTCGTACTGCACTGTGCGAAAAGTGTATCGACTATTAAAAGGGCGTTTACCCTAAAGTGCTGCAGGTCTTTTCCAGTGTATTAACCTTACCGCGAACTGTTAATTAGTGTGGTCTTGCAGAGTCTGGCTGGGTTAAGAGACTTTGCGCTATAACGTACAGTGTAAAAGCGGCCAAGATTATTACTTTGCCTTGGAGCGCAACATCCGGTGTACATGTACAAAAGAAAGTAAAGGTATATAACAGTGTGGTGAGGTTTCAAACTTTCCGGAGGGCCTTCTTTTAGTATACTGATAGCTCTAGGTTCTTGGTGAAACATAAATTTACACTACGACGGGTTTCCAATTTTCATTTAAGGATTTTTGGCCCTAAGCTCCTGATTATTAACCAGCTTCATTGGAACGATTACTTTCAGGGGGATACAGAAATGATCATTTCTATGAGTCGATTCCAGCATCCAGGCGCTGAATTTCAATGAATTTCCAAGCTTTTCGGGTAACTCACTTTGACGAGTAAACCCAATAATTTTGAACGCTAAGAAGATAACGTATCTACTCCACCTAATATTGTGGTCCAATATTTTTAGCCAAGTTCTTAAAGTAAATCTGCTTAATATAAGCTGCTTAGGCCGAAAACAAAGGTATTACCTGAAACTGACAACGGAGCATAATGCATACATCCCACTGTCATTTATATCGCAATATTGTCAACTCTGCAAAGCACAGACATGCAGCTGCATTATCGAAAATAGTTCATCTGGGTTTGACGGCAGTGCTCTATGTGTAATAGGTCGAAACTGTGTCAAAAACTAAATGCAGCTCTATTTTGTTGAAACCTGCTGCCGATGTCTAGCCAACCCTGCTGTGGCTTTTATAGTTTTCCACAATACTACACTGCTCGACGGTACACTAATTGATTAACTGCATAGAGAGAGATAGTCATTGACAAATCGAGGCACGGGGGAGGGGTATCCGTGTTGCGGATGTAATTGTGACAAGTTCATTAGCATTTTATTGCCAATATTTATAGCCGACATGAATTAATTGCGCTGATGAATATCAACGTCAAAAATGTTTTTTTTGGCCAAGTCCCACTTGACAGCATATCCTATAATCGCCTAATGAGCAAAACTTGTCTTAACGAGTTATGCACGCACAGTTCATTTGCATTCAAGTGCTGCAGGCAGTTTGATGAAATAATCGCCCAACTAACGCACACACACACACACACACAAAAAAAGACATTGATAATCCGGGGCTTACGTGAAATGCTCTCTTACTCAACGTCATACGCTTCGCAAACCGGGATTAACGAAGGGTATATATGTACGGCCTGCTTGGTATTACGGATGAGCAAGAGTATTCAGCACGTGTCCAAGTGATGCATTGCGCCCAGAGATTGTGATCGCAATGGCCACATTAAAAGCGGCCAGTGGCTGTTGCTCGGGAGTCTCCGGGATGTTTATTTCAATCAGGTCTTTATTATGCAAGGCAGCACAGTACAGTACTCTAACTTATATGCAAGAATAATATTGTTCATCATGCCCCGGTTAGTAAAATGTGCCTGACACATATTCACAATGAACACGTGTACTCATTAATCCTGAACTAATTTTCAAATCGCAACATACAAAAGTGTGAATGAAAAGAACTGAACCAAAAATAACACGATAGTATTTGAAGGCACCCTTTTTTTTAAATATGAAAAAGCTGTAGAATTATGCCACCGACACACACCCTGCGGGGTATTCGTTAGGATTTTCTTTTACGGGAGGCTAATTAACTTTAAGCCTTCTATACAAGCCTCTTCTGACCAGCAAGTCTGAAAATCTCCAGTGCAAGATGTAATGCCTGCGGGTCTATAGCGGTGTTTTCTATGAAGTTGGCGTAACGTTTCACCATCAGTTTCACGTAACTATGCTGCTGCTTATTACTATTAACTGTTCAGTTAATAAGTACGCCGCACTTGTGGTAACTCAGGTATTTACAGACGTGCAAAAAGTTTTACTATAATTGCACATGCTTTGCTGTCCTGTCCCGTGTACAGACAAATTCAAATGAAAAGCCAATTATTATTTGCTGCAATCATGGCAGATTATGCAATTTGCAATGATTGTTGTGTAGTTTGCCTCATTGAGAGAATTGCACGTTATTCGCGTGCTAATTAATGTGTTTTATAAATCACTTTTAGTAACATGGTGTACACATATCCCATTTCACCTTTCCATTGTACAGTGCAGTACGTCACATTAGACAGGAAACGTTCACTAATTATTGTCAGCGTGATGGTTTCATTAGTAGTGGGGCAGCTAGATGTACAGTACTTGTACAGTACTGTACAACCCTGCCACCTGTTTACTTCATATCATTTATACTGATGTTCTAGACTTTGCAACTCACCAATATTGAAGCCCTTACGAACATGCGCGTAGTTAATTTATTATAAGTCACGTTACGATATTCTTAATACTGGAGCCCAAACTTACACATTTTTCTCTCTGCATTGCAACTACAGTAAAAACTTACCCCTGCTAGGTCGACTCCATCTGAAACTCACACCTATTTTGTGCTGTGCAGTAGGTATGGTCGGTGTACGTGCACTGAGGTGATTCCTTACTGATAATAATTTTACAGCCACCTAGCCTAATAGCTCTGCGTTACATCCAGTGTGCAGATTTTTAATGAATGTTGGACAGACTGTTGACATTGGCCACATCTGCTAGCCACATGTGCCAACGTGGCCATATGAAAATTATTGCCCTGGACAAAAAAAAATGTGATCCACGCATTTTACTAATAAATCTGTCGGATATAAAGGCAGGTAAACCTACAACGCGGAGTTGATAACTCTGACATTAATAAATTGCATGCACAAGCAATTATCCGAGAGAGTGTTTATCATGAATATTTTAAATCACTAAACAGTTGCAGTGCTGAAGTGACTTGCGCATTGCATAACAACTGCAGACAGGTCCTCGGAGAAAAAAAAATTATTCCAAATCGATCGCCTTCAGTGGTCGTGTCTTCGAAATCTGTTAATGGATTCGCCACTATGCCACCTAAATGACAAAAAGCCCGTAGATGGCCAATATTGGTCCACTTGCCACGCGCCTAAATCCCATTTCGTTCTATTCGAATCGCCTGCAAATTGTGGCTTTTTAAGCTAAACCCCCCAACTGTCATTGTGTTTCAGGTGCTTTCAGTTATTCTCACCTGGGCTTCGAGGCCGACCGCGACAAAGGTCCGACAGGCGATCCATCATTGGGAGAAATGACCAGAAAGGCTTTGGAAATCCTTCGCAAGAGTCCCCACGGCTTCTTCCTCATGGTCGAAGGTAAGAAAAACATATATTTTTGAAAAGAAAGGGGGGGGGGGGGATATAAAAAAAAGCCTTCATCATCTCTACACAACCTTGCACATAAGTCTCATTTTTGGCACACGTCAACACAATGCGCGTCCTGTTCATTTCACCCCGCAACGCTAATAATACGCATTATACATTCGCGATGCATGCATGGCGAAGAATAACGATTTCGCGTTTTCATTGAGCTATGCGTAATCCTCTTGCCAGAGAATAGCAAAAAAAAATGCGCAAAAAAATAGCGAACTGCTCCAAACCTAGTCAAATATAAGCTTCTTTTCAGGTCCAGATTATTTTCTGACAAATCAATAGCGAGCTTGATATCCTAATCCGACTGCATGGCAGGCATGTGACACTGAATTATGAGAAGTTCTCATACGTTTTTGTAAGACCAGTGACGTCTGGACTAGCTCTAATTTTTTTTTTGTCATAGTCTCAGGGTTTAGTAGGGTCGCGAAAAACCTCCTTTCACCCTCGCAAAAAAAAGCTATGCAGAAACCCAAGGTGAATTTGAGAGAGAATTAGAGCCCCCCTCCCCCCATCGAAATTTTGTGGGGTCCCCGCTCCTCTCGACAAAATGTGCTTCACTGCAGCCTAACCCAGAAAGAGGAAAAGTTTTTTGAGCGTTAATAAAAAGTTATAATTTCGAATCTCTCTCTCGGTTCTGCGGCACCTGTCACGCCGGTTGGGTTTTTGGGCCCTGTCAAGGTGGCCATTTCCGGCTTTTTTTTTGAGAGAGAGAGCTCAGGTCAGAATTTATTAGACAGCCGGTTTACTTCATTTCCAGCCGGCCGAATCGACCATGCTCATCACTACAACAACGCATATCGTGCTCTGGAGGAAACATTGGTGCTGGAGGATGCACTGGAGGAGGCTCTTCAGTTGGTCAATCCACATGATACCCTGATGGTGGTCACTGCTGACCACTCGCACGTCTTCACACTCGGAGGTACCGGAACACCCAGGGGCAACCCCATCTTAGGTAGATATCAAAGTATTGCTATCTATTGGATTGTGACCACTTCCAGTAACCGGGGAAAAAAATATATGAAAAGGCCTCATTTTCGGATCTTTTCAAAATTTCGCGACTTTTTCCTGTTCTGGTGGATTCAGTGGTGTCATGTTACAGGGGTCATATGAGCACCCCATCCGGTCTGAAACAGCCCCATTGGACACAGTGGTCGCGACTCTTTCTCTGTTGGGGGAATGTAACTAATATGGGTGGCCATTAGGCGCTGCTCTCGATTCGTGACGGTTTCGATTTGCTACGCATGGCAGCAAAATTGGCGGCAGCTGAAGCTATAGCTGTAGGCATAGAGAGAAAGAGTCTGGACTTGTTCTGCCCACGAGCCTAATCCTGTTGCAGCACTCGGGGGGTTTTTTGCAGGGGCCTGTTGGTGAAAGGGGCCCGGGGTGGGAATCCCTTCCTGTATGTGTGTCGGACGAATCGAAGCGATGAGGCGAGTAATGTGTGGCTACGGCCCATTCACTTGCGGAAGGATTTTTTTTTTTTGTACCACTCTGATAGTTTCGCGTGTCCATCAGCGATAGAAAGCCCTTGCCATTACATGTTGCAAGGATTACAAGTGCAGGGTGGTCCAATGTCCATATATTCCAGAGTTCAAGAACACACTAAAAACTGTAGCTATGCACCACCCTGTATGATTTTTATTAACATGCCAGGCAGAAGCTTATGTCTAAATATCTCCCTGCATGTTCATATTGATGGTGCAAACAATAAAGTGTGATGGCACATAAGTAGCAGAGTTTTTTGGGGGGCGCAAACAGCTAGGGTGTTACAAAGGATAAACGAATTTGTGTCACACAGTGGCGACTGCTGATGGGAGTTGCGAAAATAATAATTTGTTGCAGGTCAGCTTATGAATTTTTTAATCGTTTATGAGGCTGCAGTGTATACTCCCAAATCAAATTATTCGCTCACTCTGTGCACTGTTCATAGTGAAAATTATGATTCCATTTACAATCAACACAATCCTAAAAATTTTTACTTTGAGTTTTAACAAAAAATTACTCCTCGTTAAGTCAGATTCAGGTAAGAAACTTTATTCAAAAAAGTATCTGGGAGAAAGAATGTACTTGTACAACAGGTCTAAATAATTTAGAGAGGCGCGTTACATTATACAGTGCAAGTGGTAGGGAAAATGTTTGGCGAAAATCCGCGATGATACGTTTAATCGAGGCAACTTTTTCTGGCTGCAACTACAGCGTGGTGTATGTGCGTAATAAGTAATTAAGTACAGAAGTTAGTTTAGGCACCAACAAAAACTGAGGCTCGAAAATCCTTTGCACTTTGCGAAAAGCAGAACAATTCAGTTTTTCAACTTTGTGTGGTGTACAAGTTAGTTCTAACTTTACCCTTTTTTTTTAAGTCCATAAAAGGATTTCAGCATATAATTTACCTACTTCTCTTGATGAAGTACCGCCTTGTTCGGTGCGGACCAAAAAAAAAAAAGCAACATTAGACTCATTTTACAGTCTCATTGTAATTTCAGTCTCAGGCGCTCATATTTTATTACATGACAGACGGGCTACAATGTGAGCCGTAAGCCCACACCCATAATACCCTTCGTTCGATATGGTCAGTAAATTATCCCTCGCGCAACTCCCTTATTTTATTGCATATAAACGGCTTTGCTTAATGTCGAACCGCGCCTTCCAAGATTCTCAGCATTAAACTTTTCGAATATTGCACCGATTTTGGCGAATTTGCTACGAGCGTGAAAATAAATCTGCCAAACTAATAAGGCAAGTTCTTTGACCTATAAGACGCCTTATTGCGAATTCTGACATCTCACCTAGTGTGTTTCGCTTCAAAACCCAAGTCAAAACCACAAGCATATTTCGCTTTGGAATAAAAATATTGCGGGAGAAGTACAAGGTGGTTGCACTTTAGGGGCTAGAGATGCACCGAATCTATCTCCTTGAGATGATGTTAAATTCATGTAGCTCCAGGGGAGGGGGTGCCTTGAGTCTCTTGTGGGGAAACTTTCTTTGCGTCCTCGAATGGGTTGAGGACATCAAAAGGAGTAACTTGCACCTTCCAGGCACAGGTAAAAGGACATTAGAATAATGCAGTTTTCGAGTGTGAATAAAATTAGCAAACTGTTGGGTCTATTGGCAAACGCATAGAGTCTAGGTATACTATAACTTGCGATGGAGATAGAACATCTCCAATTGGCTGGGATCCAAAATGGCTCAAGGGCTGCAGAAAAAGAAAAAAAATCGGTTTTGTGATTTGTTGGGCACGGATGTCTTTATCGGGAGATGGTATTTTTTTTAAGGTGATGAACTCGGTTTTTTTAGGGGGAGTGGATGCAATATGCTTCTGGAAATGCACAGAGATGCAGTACGAGGCGAAATGTAGTTAAGCAAAATGAATTATTTAGCGTTCACCTTCAAGCCCTGCATTTTGTGCAAAGTTCTTTGCTCTCAAATGCAGCACCGCAAAGTGAGACACGCAATTCGTCGAAAATGTGCAACTCTCTTTGAAATATAGGCCTATTCGAAAAATTAAGGTTCTTTGAAAGAAAAAAAAACAAGTTTGCATATTTTCAGCCTCTTTTTTTGGACTAAAAACAGGCCGTGTACAGTCTGAAGTAAAAAATAAGGCTTCGTCAGCCTGGAATCATCGACCTCTCTCCAGGTCCTGCTCCGTTTAAAAGGATAAGGCTATATCCCCCCCCAACGGCCGCACACGATTTCTATGGAATCACTGGAGAGACTTTTCCAGTTACGAAGTTGGGTAATCGCGTTCTATTGAAGGGGCTCTTCCAAAAGATCCGGGAGATAGCTTTTTTGGACCATTGTGAGGTCAGCAGGGGAGGAGAGGGGGAAACCCTAGTTGAGTTTTGCCATTTAATCCGGGGGAATACCCGGCCTGGAATTCATTTCCAGGTTTTTTACAGATCACAGGATCACATTATAATTTTTATATAATTCGGGTTTTTTTTTTGTCGTTATTGACCATGTTGAGTCGCTCTTTTAGTCCACCGTGAAATTTGTGGTGCCCCCAGATGATTGTGGATCACAAGGGCTTCAAAAACTATCTGGAGCGGTGGGAATTTAAATGCCAAAAAANGGGGGGGCACCCTTTTTTTTTGGTACATTGGGCCTGCAGTGTTCCAGGACGCTTTTGGCATTTTAAATTGCGTGTGATTCTGAACAATTCGGAATGTCAAACGTTAGGCAGGTTTTGGCTTTTTGGTTTGCACGCCTCATTACAATACACCTGGTGGTCTTCACGCGGGAAATTGATGAATGGAATTGATTAAAGGATTCTGATGCTGATCTGGCATGTTTTTTAGGTGTGGATACACATGCTTCTGATGTGGACCACATGCCTTACACGACCCTGCTGTACTCCAACGGACCTGGTTTCAGCCGAGAGGGACCCGGAGGCACTCGGCCTAATCTGACTGGAGTGGACACACAGGACAGGGACTACGTGCAGCAGACAGCGGTTCCGAGGCACTGGGAGACGCACGGGGGTGAGGACGTCGCGGTCTATGCCATCGGACCAGGGTCTCACCTTTTCCGTGGCGCAGTAGACCAGACATACATTGCCCATGCCATTGCTTATGCTGCGTGCATGGGGGAACACAGGACTGACTGTCAGGAAAGGTCTGGTCCAGCATCTTTGCCTGGGGGCCAGCCTCAAGGCAAGAACCAGGAGCCGGTGTGTGCACAGCCCTCCCGGACCAATAGTGCGGGAACAATTGCTGTGCATATTTGTTTCATCGTTGTTGTGGCCATAGCTGGCCAACTTTGATTTTTTTGAACAATTCTCAAACCTTGTGAAGAAACAGTGATGGTAAAGTTCAACCCTGTGCTATTATTTTTTTGTGAGATAGTGAGGGAAAATTGATGACATTTCAACATTTCATACTATCCGATTACAAAATATACCTTAATATGAAATGTGTTGGGTTGATAAATATCAACAGTTGCCTTTTCCAGCACGTGATAAATAAAGGGGAACAACAAACTGGATCAACCTATAATGGAGATTCCCTCACCCAAGTTACTCCTATCTTCTGAGCCAAGTTGTAAGCAATAACCTGAATAGTCCCCTTCACTCGAAGCAGCAGTCGGAACGCTCAAGTGCACACCAGTCAACTTTATCCCATCCGTATAGTTACGACTATTGGAATTAGTGACATTCAAAATAATATTGCAAGCACAATTTTTAACTGCCATGTATTAAAAGTACAACATTTCTTAAACCAGATTAATCAATAAACAGATATTCAATATGCCAAGAACGAAAAAAAACTCTATTTCACCAAATATTACAAAATAGACTTCTAGAAAATCACATTACGTTTTGTTGAATAAATCCAGGGCAAATTGAGCAACAAAAAAAATTGTACGAACATGATTAACATACATGTCACTTATACAAACGTACACCCAAATCATTATTAATCTGATCTACTGATAGTACAGCCAACAAGAGACATACATTGTGAATGGGAGCCAGAGTAAAAGTAAAAATTGGGATCAAATGTAAATGGTCACCTCTTCTCCTTTCTGTTTACGTGCATCAGCTAGAATCAATCCCCAACTCTCGATTCAATCTAGCAACATCCCTGTGGATAAAAGCAAGTTTAGTTAGTCCATAACACAACCACTGCACTGTACAGAAGATGGCATCACCTGTTGTCAACCGCTTCAAGTAAATCTCTCCTGTCCAACAAAGAGAGCACCATCCTCAGAGTAATCCAAATTCCGTTAGACATGTTTGGTTGAGACGACTGAAACCCTTCCAGTCCTTGCCCTTTGGATTGCATGTTAATGGCAGTCATAAAATGTTCTGCAGCCTCCCTGCAATAAAAAAGCAAATCCTTGTAAATCCCTTTTCTATTGGCCCTAGGCAGAGAAGAGAGTGTAAGTGTGCTTGGAAAAAGTACAGTAGTAGAAAAGTAGAGATAATGTCCCTCAGCACCTGTAGGCTTCCAGGTTGATGCAGGTTACTCCCAAGTTGTAACGAGAGCGAATAAATCCAGGTGAAATTGAAAGTGCATGACGATAAGCATCAACAGCTTCTTCAGAGCGGTTGCCATTGGCCAGAGTTGCACCCAGTTTGTTCCATAACAAAGCATCCTGCAAAAAAGTTTCACCATGTGCATCAAATCAGCGAAAGTCAAATCCCCTGAATTAATTTGTGGCACCTAACTCCTTACGTTAGGCCTAACTTGAAGTCCTGCCTGGAAACAATCAACTGCTTTGTCATATTCTTGGCCCAGGTTGAAAATCACACCCAAGCCGCACTGAACATCAGGATCAATGTCATTCAAAGAGTTCATCCGGGCAGCCGCAATGTACATATCCTGTACTTCCTGATTCACCTCTCTAGAAACGTCACAGAAATTTCAAACCATGTTAACAGATGCCTGCGGAGCACAGATTTCCATCCACATTGATCTCACATATCCCTTGAGATCACTCAACAAAGTTTACATCCCATTCTCACACCCCATGACCCTATAAATAAAGCCATGCAAAAAATAAACTGAAAATAATATCCACCATTATCCACTTATTTTCATTCCTTGTAGTCACATAACGCCCTAAGACTCTTTTAGGGCCCTAGTCTGGACACTGGAGGTAAATTAATGGATACTTTCTCTTTACATCTAACACTTAAGATACGTTACCATGAGCAGTTACCCTGTGAATAAGTTACATCCAGTATCCAGACTCTAACTCTCAATCAGAGAATTTGTGAACTTGCATTCCAGAGGTACGCTCACAAAATCATGCAATCTTGGGGAAACAGTTTTACGTCCTTACTCAGCAGGCTTCATTGAAAGTTGGCGCTTCTTAACCCTGTCTGCAACAAGGTGAGTGTATTTTGGGTTGACACGAAGCCAGTCTTTCAGTTCCTCATAAGCATGTCTCTGGTACGACTCATTTGTGTAGCTGACAGCTAATGTCATGATTGCGTTCAGGTTGTTTGGATCCAACTCCAGGCACTTCTTCAGTGCTGCAATTGCAGCTGGGTCCTGCAAGAGAAATTGATCTCAAGTTATCTTATCGATTATACAAAGCATTCAAAATATTTCCCCTGGCGTCACTTTTTGATAGAACAGGGATATGTCAAGCTATGCTGATCTTTTTCTCCCCATACTCCATCAAGACTTACATTCTCATTCTCAGCCTGACTGGTCCCGAGCAGGAACCACGCCTCCTCACTTTTAGAATCCTGCTGGACTGCAGCTTCAAACAAAAGGACTGCGCTGGGTAAGTCCCCTTCCTCCCTCTTCTTCTTCCCTTCTTCCAGAGCATTGGGATTGGACACCATGGGGTTCTTGTCCTCAAACGTGTACTCTTTGAAAGGCTCGAAGCTGTCACTGATCTCGGACAGCCAGGGATGGTCCTCCTCTGCTGCCTTCTGCCAGGTCTCCTCCAGCTGCTTCCAGAACTCCCGGTCTGATGGTCGTAGCCTCTCTGGAACACACTCACAAGCTATCAGATCTGAGCAGGAACAGAACGCTGCAAGGGAATTACCCTTCTATATCCCATTTTAGAAAGGATTCTAACTATTGCATTACCCAATGAAATCGTATTTCACTTACTTCCGCATGCTCACAGTATAATTATATAAATTTTTCAATTTATCCTTCCCACATAATAAACATACACTTTGAATGTCATTCACATATTTCAATAACTGCACCTAGACAGGAATACAAAATGTAATCAGCCCTTACTTCAAATTTGGGCATTTATCACTTTGATGATTATTTCTGAGAAATCTTCACAGATAACAAAAGTTGCCCACCAGAATTCTCTGAGTTTTGTCCATAGGTACGTGCAAACTCCTCGCCCCAATCATCCTCTTCATCAGAAAGACGGCTGATTGATTCGTTTCCTAGTTTACGAATGTACTTCATGAACTCTGTTTCTGATATTTTAGGGTCATCCACACTGTCTGAAAATTCCCTTGCAGTTGCTGACAGTTTCTCGCGTTCAAACTCATTCTTCCACTGGTCAACACTGCAAAGAAAAATGGTTTTCAAATAAACGTAATTCTTCTCAAAAATTTCCCCAACTTACATTCGGGCCTCAGATTCCTCCAGATATTCACATGCCCATTTTTCTCCATCCCGAGATGGTAAAAGAGCCGTCTCCCTAGTTTTATTCAGAAATTCAGCTGGCCATTCATCTGCCTTCAGAGCCTGAAATAGAGAAACGTGTTTCAATTCTGGAGTCCTAGCAGTTTCCTCCAAACAGACAGTTCCATGCTCACATGTGCTCCAGCTGTATCACTCCTCCAGTGCTCAGCAGGTCCATGTGCCCCAGCAAATTCATTCACCCAGCGCTCATGAAAAGGTGTTGAACGTGATTCAATCTCATCCATTTCTCGGAGGAGGTTTCCCATGTGAAATGTTTGAGGGCCTGACCTTCCATGAACTCCATCCAGAAACTCATTAACATACTGAAACAAAACCAAGTTCTCATTCACAAGACTAAATTGAAGAAATCTGAGATTCCTCTCATTAGTGACAGAAAATAGTTTCAGAAATAACATGTAACCTAAAAGGTAATATCAGAAGATTTATAAGTAACTTGAGAGAGGTAATGGGTACGTGCTCCTGGGATTGGTTTGGCCCAGATTATGTGATTGCCACAACATTGCAATCACTATGATGCAATACAGCCCTTGTAGGTGTCCAGTGAAACCTGGAAAGCACTACAAATACACATGCAGCTAGCACGATGGTTAGGAGAGAAGCAGCCTACAGTTCACAAATATATTTCCAACATTTACTTGCTCGGAAATAACATGCACTTTCGAAAACAAACTCTTGCCTTGAGAAAATTATCTATACACTAGTTTGGTAGATAATGTGCCTTATCACGTGACACGCTAGTGAAATGGGCTGAGATGGACAAGCGCAGAGAAGAAACATACAAAGCAGCACTAATTTCAACTACCCAATTCCTCAACTTACTATCTGGCCTAATTAAACGTCAACTAATCCAGCAGCCCCTCCAATTTTTACACAGGTGCCTTGTACAAATCTGTAACGTCAACAAGCAATTTAGTCTGACTGCACTACAATAGAGATGGACAAGCAAAACTCTGCTGCGTTACACTAAAATGCCAGTGACGTGATGGATTTAACGTGCGTCCTTTCTCACCTGCTCTGACGGGTCTGCCACCATGCCACGAGGTCCTTCCAGTCTGGAGAGGCCTCCGATCCCCTCATCCCTGAGTGCCTTGTCCTGTGTGAAGTGTGAGGTGACCTGCATGAGCGGGTTGGGTGCCCCGCACTCGCCTTCCACCAGCCCCCTAAGCGCCATCGCTACGTCTCGTTACAATCCTACAGAACACAACGCAATGAGCATGAAAAGTACTCAACACAGCCTATTAACCCCCAAATGAATTATTCTATAAAAAGGATGTGCTCATTTCCCCCATTTTTTGTTCCAATGTTATCAAATCATGATAAACACCTACCCTTTGAACCCGAGATTAAACCCATGCAAAACCCAACCCTTCAACACCCATTTTTCATGCCGGATGTGATCCCGATTAAAACTAACCTTGGAATTAATTAAAAACGAATTAAAGAATCCGTGCAAAGAACAGCTGATGATGATGATCTCCGTTCCAAAAAAGCGATGGTGCTGACACCTTACGAACGAACCGGGAAAATATCCGCCATTATGCGCCTACATTTTTTGGCCCATAAAAACCGGTTCATATTTTACTATTGTAATTATTTTATTAATTATCGGCATGTAGTTAGACTTATAATGCACAAAAATTCGAACGTGGATTTGCATTGGTGCCAACCTCACACATCCGGGTGGCCTGTGACGTCACTATCCCATTTTGGCTCCCCCCCTCCCCAGCTCCCCTTCTTCTTGTCCACCTTCCCTGTTCCATCATCGTCCCTCTCGTAACCGGCCATGATGCTGAGCACTTTGGGGAGATCGACCTCCGCCCTTCTGAGGGCAGCCAAGCCCGCTCTGTCCATCCAGGCACTGCAGAATGAGGCCAGCAAGTTCCTGCCAGCATTGATCTCCACTAGTGAGTTGAAAGGAACGGGGTTCGAACCCGGGCCCCTCACCAACCCCCCACCCCCCACCCCCCCTCATCTTGGTTGGCCCTTGGTTACCTCACAGCATACCTATGTAAATGTAATGTAAGGAAATGTAATGTTGGCTGTTATTCTATTGGCCACTTGTTTGTGTACTTAGATACTTGTTACCATGTATTCCAGTTGTTG
>JYFJ02000322.1:0-143598 GCA_000934665.2 Catajapyx aquilonaris | reverse complement strand
AAAGATACATTTTTTATTCAAAAATGCCATATTTTATTTATTTTCTTTTCTTTTGTGTAGATAATGACGCTCTCTGTCAAAAGATATATTACAAACCTGGTTTGTTGATTTCTAATGGATCCACGCAAACTATAGTTTGCGTGGATCCATTAGAAATCAACAAACCAGCATGAAATATGAAAGTGTGTACATATGAATACGAATTTACGCATAGATAACTCTCATGAATCATACACGGGTGTACTATTCAGGAGTTTAGCGCTGCAATTATTATAAATAGCAACGCGAGTGCATTAATGTGGATAATTAAATTTTGTGAACCCGGGATCGATGATGCATTAGCGTGGCCAGGTGATGTTTTATTCCTCGCCTTTTTAATGATTTTTTGTGTGTAAAATATACTGGGCTTTCCAACTGATGTGAGTAAACCCTGGGTTTGCTCCTTATCCCTGGGTTGTTCCGTGACGTAGTCAGTTGAGTGCCACGCCCCTTCCGTGTCCCAGTGTCCCACCATACCAACTGCCGCCGTTTCCAATCCCACTTCAATTGCTCCTCTCTAAATCCCAACCACCTACTATAGCAACTCGGGTGCAATGCAGCAAAAATCCCCATCCTATACCTCCCCCCCCCCATTCCCAACCACCCCCCAAACAAATCGTTATGCTAATGGAAAAAGAGGTCGCTCTATAGGCCCATTCGGGGGAAGTACAGTGCAAGAGCCACTGTCAATACGCATTTTTGGGCGGTTTTGCCATTGCAGGAGAGTGGACTGTGAAAGTGATCAAATGCGACCGCACGGTGATAAAACCGTCATTTATTTTCTAGGGAGTATAAGGGACCCCGCTATTTTTGCCCATTTTCACTACCCGACTCTGAATAGGCTTGATCCTGCTTCAAACTGGACCCGGATCTCTTTGCTGGATCATGTGGGCATTCTGACTGGACAAATAGGTTTTAAAATGTGCAAGATGTCGCAAAACCTTTGACATTGTACCCGATTAATTCTTCCCTGTACAAATATGCACCTAGTATGATCCAGTTTTTGAAAATAGCAATAGAAACAGTTGCTCCTAGGTTCGTAGAGTAAATAAGCTTGCATCAACCTGCAGTTGGGTTAGGCTAGCCTAGGTTAGGCTAACCTAACCTAATCCTTGGAAGCAACCTAAAGATTAGGTTAGAACCCAACTGTAGGTTGATGCAAGCTTATTAGGTTAGGTTAGGTTAGATTAGGTTAGGTTAGAACCTAACCTAAACCTTGGACGCAACCTAAAGATTTGGTACTAACCTAACCTAACCTAACCTAACCTAACCTAATCTAACCTAACCTAATCTAACCTAACCTAATCTAGTATAACCTAACCTAACCTAATAAGCTTGCATCAACCTACAGTTGGGTTAGGCTAGGCTAGGCTAGGTTAGGTTAGGTTAGAACCTAACGTAAACCTTGGAAGCAACCTAAAGGTTAGGTTAGGTTAGGTTGGGTTGGGTTAGAGACTAGTGAGCTGAATCCTTTTACATCCTAATACACTCACATTTGGCTAAAAATCCGGATTAGTTTGGATCTGGGCCGGGAAAAGATGCGTTTTTGGGAAAAAGGAGAGCTTGGGGATATACTGTATAGGGATATTGGTGTTTACGAGCTAGGGAAGGGATTTTTTTTTTTAAAAGTGGAATCGGAAGAAGTGCCAATGGGGAAAAGTAGCTGCAGGGCAGCTGCAGCAATACATCCAGATTGATGGATGCTTGTGAAGGATGATTTGGCGCCTAGCTATATATATATACTACACGAAATTCAGTTCCTAGACCTCCCGTCTTTTTTGTGTGTGAATCAAGTAAGGAAGGCACGACTCTGCAGGAAATGGGATTGTATCGCTTTTCCTCTGCTCTCGGCTCAGACGTGTAGACGACCCCCCTCCTATCCACACATTTATTTTAATCCACTCCGGGGTCTCAGACGCTCCAAAAAATCCTATATTAAACTGCCACTTTTTTGCAATACTCTGTGCGTTTTTGCAAAGCTCAGATTAGCTGATTATCTGAGTGGCTAAACATAATGGGCTACTTTTTTGTGGGTCTCTTAAGTGCCTGCCAGCAGCTAGTGAGGATTCTCCTATAAGCTTTCTCATGGTGTTGCCATGTACTTGACATAATAATAATAATAATAATAATAATAATAATAATAATAATAATAATAATAATAATAATAATAATAATAGCCCACATGTCTCCAGTGTTTCATTTCTGGGACGTGTTTCGTTCTTTATTCCTGCATTATGTATATAATTTTCATGTAGGGTTTAACCGGGATCCCTTTTAAAAGTAATCATCTGGTTTGGCAAAGGGTAGGTGGGTTATGGGTGTAGACATGCACTTTCATGAATCCATACATTCATGTCAGGGGAGCGGACAAGCGGGAAACACCGGCTGATGACACGTGCAGCTGGGAAACGCCCCTCACTGGAAAAGGGGATTTACAGGGCCCAACAATGCAGACCCAGGCCAGGGAGGGCAGGGGGAGGGGGGAGGGCTGGTGTTTCACCATCTCCTGTGGATGGATCACGACACATTTCTATTTTATATAATTTCGGTGGCAGCTCTGGAAACGGGTTTGACAGCATTGACAATGGAAAGGCAACTTCATGTCCGATTTCAATGTAACGCAGCCCAAGCTGGAAAAGCGAATGAATCAGTTCAGGCTCCCATAAGTAGGTCAACGTGCAGTATGTCACCTCTCTCTCCTGTCCGCCAACTTGGAGGGAATATCACCCTGTATAACATACATATAATAATTGTCCCCTAAACGACCTACATGGCCCATTAATAATAATAATAATAATAATAATGGAAATAATGATGAATTGAAGCAATGAAATGAATCGTAATTAACAAAACAATGTAATATTTTATTAATTTTGAATCAATGCCTTTGATAATATATTATTCGACCTATATTTGTTAATTAATAGTACTTTCTGCCTCATACATATTTAAAACATACACGGCATGGTGCACTGCCATTACTGTTCATATGGAGGTGAAAAATATATGAAATTAATTGTTCACTTTCTGTTGCACTCGTGTTACAAAAAAAAAATGAACAAAATCATCAAAAAATTGTAGGGACTTTTAGATACGCTGTTTGTTCATTCCGTTTGAATATGTTAGTGGTGTAAACAATTCATAACTTTTTTCCTATCCTGCGGACTGAATCATATTACTAGTGCCATCCTACAGTAATGCAGAAAAACATATTTTTCGCTGCAATTTTCGGATCGTATTCAGTCGAGTGCGTTAGGCCATTTTTATTGGAGGTTTACACATGATCAAGTCCAAGCTCATTTTTGAATCAAATGGCTCCATTTTTAGGGGGGTTCCGATAGAAAATTACACGCACATAAAGCACATACAAAATGACAGTGGAATATTTACGGATACGTGTTTTATGCCGACCGTTCTAATTTTTTTTAGAGTGGGGTCCCAAATCGATTCATGTAATGTGCCAAAAAGCAGTGTCCGTAATTGGCGGGAGGGGAGTAACGCAACAATGGTATCCTCAGGATCTCTCTACTCATTTTTTTTTTGTTCCGTTGTTGATCACCAGCCATTAATTTCCATCCAGCAGTGTGGGGTTGGATACGACTGATTCGATTGGCTCCAATCCAACCAAACTCCCCCATATAACCACCCTTCCTCCCCCATAATTCATGGCGTCACTTTGATTGACGCCCGACCTTTTTCAATTAGCTCGTTGGCTCTCATGGATGATCAGCAGTTTCCAAATGACGAGCAAAACAAATAATTTGAGGGAGAATCCGGACCCAAATTTTTTTCCACACAGAATTTCTGGCCAGATCCGACCTTTTTTTTGGCAAGTTCTGTCTCCTTTCTGTGTGTGTGTAGACGGAGCTTCTTGGAGTCACGTTTCCAGTGGGCTCTCAGAGGAAGAGCGCGACCCATTACAAAGGAAACAGGAGACTCTTCCGGCTCAACAAATGGCTTTCTTGGAGTCTAGGAGAGAGACCGTTTCTTGTGTCCCCCAGAAACCTCTACCGCGATTGGGGCTGTGTGCAACTAAGCTCGCAGACCTCCATAGGCTGGTCAACTTGGGTCGACCCGAATTTTCAGCCAGATATTATAAAACGGCGCTTTTACAACGAGAAAAAGGCTACACAGGGTGTGTCAAAATGATGACGACGACTTTCCAAATTTTGGAAACAAAACCCAGCACCTGCCTGGTTGTATATGCAATGATCTGTGATCAGACCCAGGACAGCCTGCCACATCATTTAGCCAGCCATAATTATTTATTACGGCAGAATCCACTTATTTGCATTATGGATTATCGCATATGTCAGGTATTAGCACAGGATTGTCAAGTTCCAAAGCCGGTTTGGGGTCACACTGCCTAATCGACTCGGACTCGGCTAATTGCATCATTATCACCCTCGCATCCTGCATACTGTGGCATAATTGAAAGTATTCGTGCCAATCTTGATTATTACAAAAAAATGTGTTGCGGTGCTTGTCTAGGGGCATATTATTCATCCATATTTTTGAGTTCTTTTGAGCCAATCTGGATGTTACACCGGCTACGCTTAATAACAGGACACCCAGAAGGATAGGCGTGTATCCCCTGGTAAGGAAGGTTCGGTCATTGGGTAGGTTGGTGCAGCGTGCCCCTACCCTTACCACATTCGATCTCCCATTATGAAAGTCCACCTACAAATCCTCTATTATTCCAGTAATATCAACCCCGTCATTACATTAAATGTACAAGCCGGCTATTGTTGCGGTTTCAACCACTCTCTGCGAGCACGAAACTTCTCTCTTTGTTAAATAATTACCACCACTGCCAAAAGACCTCCTCCAGTTTGACCCCCACTCGACCTTCCAACCCCCTTGGTGACCACACACACAGAAGCCACCATCCCCGTGGGATATACAGAATGGAAAGCTTAAATCTGGGATTAAAAGCGGTGGTGCTTGGTACTTACCCTAATGGACGCAATGCCTATCCCCACGCCACAGATGGACTCTCTACTCCATCATAAATGCGGATTTTTGCAAGATCCAAAAATCCGACGCCTACACAAAAAAATTGCGTATATTCTAATATATGGTAGTGCCTTTCCATTTTTAGATTGTACTCTTCCCGGGATCCCAACCTACGTCAATCGGGATCGATGTGGAGGTTGTCCAGTCAGCCTGGTCCGATCAAGTCCAAAAAAAGAGAGGATGAGGGGGAGGGGGGGTCTGTTCACTGTTGGGATGATGTTGGGGGATCCTGTGGGTGGCTGGGAGAAAGAGGATCGAGAGAGGGGAGGGTTNGGGGTGGGGGATGGGCTCGCCATTTGCAACTGAAATCCGGTGCAATTTTCCAACACATTTTCCAGCTTTTGTACCGGGGGCTAGATTTACGATAGGCCGCATCACAGCAGGCTATGGGGGGGAGTTAGCTGGGGAAGGACGCCACCTGGGTGGGGCACACAATGAGAGCTTGCTTTCCAACAATTTTGATATTTTTTTTTGAAGCAAAACTTGGGGATTTTTATGCGGTTGAGTGTTAAAAGCTGGTATAATTCGCAGGTTTTTGTGGGGGTCGAAAATAAGGTCTTATCTGCTTGATTTCGGATCTGTACGGGACATAGATGCGTGCAAGGGTTTATGTGTATCAATATTATGTACGGTAATTGAGAGTAGCATAATATCCAAAAGGCGACAGCGCCACTACTACCACGAAATTAATAATAATTAAAAAAAATTGGGGAAGTTTATCCTGACTATTCAGGGCAACCCAAGTGCCTCATCGACTCACCGGAAAGCCTGACTCCCAGGATAACCCTGCCATCTCTTTGTCAGTATCATTACGAAACATCCTGTACAAAACGCAAGCAGGTCAATCCCACGAGTCGACGTGCAACCTGACAATATGTTCCTGGAGGGCATTCATAAATTTGCATGATGGGAAATAGCAGGCGGTGTTGTGGACCAGCAAGCAAAGTTTATATATATTCCCCTCCCTCTGTTGCATATCAAGTGGAAGAGTCCTGGAGTAGCCGGGGCGTTTTGTTGGTGTTCGGGTGTCTTTTGGGGGGGCTGCCTCCGAGTTGATCCGGACGGCTGAGTTATGGGGTCAGCATCCCCCCTGGAGCAGCCCCTGGCGACCGAAAGAGACCCGGAATCGGAGGCCAATAAATATCCAGAGGAAAGAGGGGGGGAGAGCTTGCAAGTGATGTGCTTTGCTCGCGAGCATCCCTCCCCAACATGATGCATTACCCACCATCATGGCCCAAGATGTTTGAATATTCCGCCGAGAGTAATTAGCTCGGGTTGGTTATTCGAGTGCGAGTGACGTCAGAGGGACGCCTGATTTATGGAGAGCCTTTCTAGGGGAAAAGAACGTGCGGGAATGTTTCTCCATCAACTCAAGGCGTTTATAGGAGGAAGGGAGATTCTCCAAAGAAGGAAGCATCGGGGGTGTAACAAAAAAAATTTGATGAATTACCAAAGCAGCCCTACGGCGGTTGTTTCGGATTTTTCTCCACCCCCGCTTTGAAAGTAGCTGCCGCGGGAATGGAACGGACTGTAATTTTAATGGGGTATGCACGGGGAAAAGCTCGAGGGTTGAAAGAAGAGGGTTTCAGCTAGATTGGAAAACTGTATCGGGAGATCCCGCTGGCTCAAAATGTCGAAAGCACACTAAGTTATGGGGCAATGTCATTCAACTCCGTAATCTCTATCGCGAAACTATTTTAGGACTATATTAATTTGTTGGAGTATACCCGCAGTTAAGTGCGCCAATACTATGGGCATTCAATATCATTAATGTTACTGATTGATAAAAAAAGACACACCAAGTCAAATTTTGTAACAACAACAACAACAATAATAATAAACTCCACAATATTTTTTTTCATAACAAGATTAATTTTTGTCGCAAGCGACAGTGGCTAAATTGATTAGGTGAAAGTTTGTGACACAAAGCAGACAGTGTTGGGTTAGTTTCAAAAGTGTGCCAAGTTTTTTGGCGTGTAAACTATCCATCTGGACAGGTCGGATCGCAGTCCTGATAAATCATGTCAGCCAACGTTGTCATCTTTTCTCCTGGGATCTTATCGCTCATGCAATAAACGTCTGACAATTGAAATAACTTGGTTGTGAGGAGGTCTGCACTGAACACGTTGTGCATTACACGCTTTAAGGTATTATTGGTCACATTGTTATGTATTTCACAAAATTAATGGCGTTATTAAATTAGAGGGAGAGAGAAGAACCACAGTTTTCTTATTTAATATTCTTTCGTATACGAGTAATTGTTAGACTTTTAATATTGCAGCAAGTAGTTCCAATTGTCTGTAATTTTGCACAATTGGTTTTATAGCGTAAATTAATAAAATGTCGACTAATTCTTTCCAATCACACAGCCTGAGCGATTCTTGGTCAAATGCTCTCGACAACAACTCTTCAGTCCATTTTTATGAGAGAGGCCATGCCTGAAATAGACATGGCTGGTTTTAAAATGGCTTATCTGATTTGTTTATTTTCGTTGTGATTAAAATAGCACACAAGGGTGAGTCTCAATTTCCTGCTGCCATGCCCTCATTCGCGGATAAGTTACTGCATTTGCTCATGAAAATAGTATTATCACTAGTGTCGATTTGAATATTAGTGACGATCATCTTGTAGCATTTGTGAAAACTTATTTGATTAAATAATATGTTTTACGTAAGCGACTCGTTACACTTACAGCCTAATGGTCCATCTAGTATGCACTCAAAATACAGGAATTGTTTTCTTCCCTGTTGGAAAGGGAAGATTGCTTTTCCCGCAATAATATTTGCACTATAGCTTCTTTAATACAAAACTCGTTTTTTTTCTTCAAAATTTTTCATTTACGGTTGAAGTTGAATGGGTTCATTACACTAAGTAAACGCACTACGCCACTCTCTTTGTCATCTCACCAGTCTTCCGCCAATGCTTTATGATAACATTCTTTAATGTTCAGTATACACCTTCAATAAAAGGCATCTGAATAAGTACTGTCCTAAAACTCTGCAACTGAAATTGAAAAAAAAAATCTTAATGCTTGCAATCGTGCCATGCCAAATGCAAGTACTGTCAATAAAAAATTGTACGAGAATATTTAAATATCCAGCCAATTAAAAATTACGCGGAATACAGCGAGATTTTAAATGTATAATTAGTTTCCACCCCCACGACTTCGACAACAAAATGGCACATGTTTTGTTATCCTAATCAACGGTAAATCATCAGCAGTAAATTGCCCAGCACATAGCATGCACGGATCATTAATCCATCTAATGGAAACAAGCACGATCATTTTGAAAATATTACGCAGCAGGGTCGTGCACTAATACCCAAATTCACAGTCAATGGAATTGCCGTAAAAGTCCTTTGTTAATTAAACCAGTTTAAGCAATTTCGATACTGCCAAGATATTTGTCTCCCAGATGAGAGAATGGCCAAGATCTGACGTCACGTTGTTTCTTATTGGCTGGAGTAATTATGGACTGTTTACGGTTCTGTGTAGTTCTGTGTAGAGAGGCTCTAGGGAGAGAAAGTTGACAACCTGTGACGTCATGTTGCGTTGTCTCTGATTGGCTGGTCTGCTGTCCTATGGAGGTCGCCATCTTGCGTTGCTATGGAAATAGTGGCCGGCTCTGACGTCACGGCCGGCTCCTATTGGCTGGAGTAGTACAGGCCAATCGGAGTCGAACGTGACGTCAGAGCCGGCCACTATTTCCATAGCAACGCAAGATGGCGGCCTCCATAGGACAGCAGTCCAGCCAATCAGAGACAACTCGACATGACGTCACAGGTTGTCAACTCTCTCTCTCTCTCCCTAGAGCCTCTCTACACAGAACTACTCAACTGCTTGAGTATTTATCTCACTTACCTTGACAACCACGTCTAAACTTTTTTTTTCCGCCCCTTCCAACAGCTTTGACGCAATTTGTCTCCAGATGAAAATAAACGTCACTTGCCCCTCCCTGTTATTAACATAGTTTTAGACAAAGTGGCGTAACAGTATTAAACGCCGTCAAGCGTAGCTATGCAAGGAGGGGCCCGTGTATATAAGTGAGTGTATAGTGGGGATAATCCGAAGCGTGCCTCTAGCAAGCTTGCTACACACACATAGGCTACTTTCTCATCATGGCCGCGAGTGTTGGGGGGATAAGTTTTGGGTTTGCAGGGGGCTTAGAGACCGGGTCTCCAAGATTACTCCCGCGACCTGTCCTATTACGCCCCATTAAGGCGGGCCCAAGGAAAACTACGTCTATACACCCCCAGTCTCTCCCTTCACTATAAACAAGCTTGCATTTGCACTTTCCTCAGAAGGCATTAATGCTGCGCTAGGTACCCCTCTGGCCATGTTAAGAAACTGGCTTAGCCTGGATGGCACGTTGCTGGATGTGATGCTGCTCCATTAGAGCCCTTGGAAAGAAAGAAAAAAAAAGTTTGCCTTGGACTTTTAACCGAAAGAAAAGTGGGTGTCGTAATGGGGTTATCTGGGTAAACACCGCCGTGCTAAAGGTTCAGGCTAGATCTTGATGCAAATGTTAGTGCGGAGAATGCTGCGAAATAGGATATTACGACAGGTCTGTAGAGTTGGAATAGAATTGTAATTACGGGCCGGCCGTAAATTGCGTCAAGACTGATCTGTTGGTGGTGTACAATTAGGCAGTGTTTAATGAGAGTGACGACAGAAAATCCTGTCGTTTTGGCTCATTATGAATAAGGGGACTTTGAGGCGATAAAGCAGCAAAAATGCCTATAAATTAATTCATAACAGCCAAAGTTGGGGTTAGTGGATTTCTCTGTATGCCAACTTTTATGAATGTATCAATACCATTTTTTTTACATTTGGTCTGTGATCGCATATTAAAATCCTCTAGTACAATGTCAGATTAAATATCTTGCTGCAGGGCGACTCTTTTTGTACGGTACATGTCAAAAGTGTACTTGTAATGGGAAGCCAGTGAATGTGCTGAATATCCTTATACTGGCCGGGAGTCATAAAAAATTGAATTCATATTCGCATATACCCTCAGGACCTGAAAATATACAGTGGGTCACACACTCGCAAATCTAATTCAGATGGTGAAATTGTGCACAGTTCGTAGTGTATAACTTGCCAGCTGTCATGCATAAGCAATACTTTTTGTCACACTATTCTGCAAAATCTTCCATTACTTATTGGACGTGAATATTCGCTGTCATTAGCACACAAGTGAAACTTTTATGCTCTCAACCCATTGAAGGCATACTCTTGTAGTATATACTCTGCCCCGATGTTTGTTCTATAGCAAATGTACACAAAATGCGCAGATTTAATGCAAACAAATAATTACGCGTAGCATCCCCTGTATAATTCAGCTTCCAGAATAATAACCCTATGTCAAGTCTAGATCGCTCGCAAAAGGCTGGATCCACTAATTTGTCAGTCTCAACACAGTATATATACCCCGCAATTAATTCCAGGGTTTTCAATCCCCTTCCTGGCACTATCAGTAACTATCAATAATCTTGCACTCTCATTGTCTGAAAAACAGATTCAAGCCTGGAAAATTTTTACACGCAATTTTACTGCAATGTCGGCAACGAATTTTGTTCAGTGTTACCACAATGGGCTACTGGAAACATTAAAAAAAAAAAACCTATCGGGCGCAACATGACATGAAACAAACAGTGGTACTGGTGGATTCATCACCTGTGTGGAAAAAAAGAGGTCATGCACACCATCGCTTGGTGAAGAAATAATTTCTGTTTCTTGTATCCCCAAGAGGGCCAGCCATGAACGTTGGGAACGAAATGCGAAAACCGCTGTTCAAAACCAATGTAATGATGTGGGCCTGGTGCAGGTCAGGTTTCTGTGGATGCCCACTCGTTTAATTTCCATCACACTCCGAACAAAGGCATAGGGTTTGATGTCCCTAGGGGGTGCTGTACCCATACAAGCGCATGCGTATGTCCTGTTCGGACATGTCACCATCGTGCTAAAGTAGCTTAACTTTACCCCCCAAAAAATAACGGTGGACTGCTTGCTTTCTCGTTATTATACCCAGGTGGCTCAATTAAAAGACAAAACCGGAGGATGGTCATTACAGTGGTTCTCTTTCGCACCGAAACTGGGAGAAAAAAAAGTAGATTGGAGCCCCCGGTTTTTCGGATGGCATTACCGGAGAATGTTGAGGTTATGGAAGCTGCAGACTCTCCGGGGCTGGTGTTCACGGCACCGTTTCGCAGTCCATTATGAAGCAGGAAAACGAGCCGTATTTGTATTGTCCGTTTTATCAGATCCACCATTCTTCACTAGCATCGGCGCTAACGATTTTTTTCCGCCCCCCCTTTTTTTCCAAGCCCTTCGTACTACCCCTGTTTGTAATTACTGGCAAGCACCATTGGTAGCTGATGGGATAGGGCACAAGAGTAGTAGAACCGGGATTCGTCCAGGCCACAATCGTGTTTTTCGGACGCTCCAATTTTTTGGGGGCCTATCTCCTCCACACACTGGGTCTGTTAATGGAACTTATTTGTTCTCAGAATTTAGTGACATTGATTGTATAGACGGTGCTTGAATAGTGGTGGAAGTAACCTACTACCAAACAACTACTTACCTTATAACTATAGTAAGCATCGTATTCCCAAGAGGCCGAGTTTTATTATTCTGGGGCGCAGGCCAATAAAGGGTAAAGAGGCGAAAAACAGGAGGCGTTAACTTCTCATTAGGGACGAGTAAAATGGGTGGAATCGATCCCTTTTCGAGAGCGTAACTTTGCAAATGAAGGCAGCAGTCAAGGCATGGAAAGATGGCGGGGAGGCCCAGGCAAATCGGAGTAGGAAATGGAACAATCTTGGCCTATTAACGACGCTCAAATCCGTCAACCCCCCCGCACCCCAACCTCCTCTCTGGAAATTTACTTCCAGGAAATGGAGGTGACGCTGCTGCAAAATAGCTTGCCGGAAAAAAAAGTCGTTGAAACTTCTTCTTTTTTTGGGGAGAGGCACGTGTTATTTCTCGTGCCACGAATTAAGCCGCCGGATTTTGATTATCGGAAGTTTTCTCAGGTGACGTTATTTTACGAGTATTTGATTAACACAGTTAAGTGCAAGTGGCAAAAAACGTTGAAAGTTTAATTTAAGATTAGTTTTCCTCCATATTTTAAATTACATCCAATAGTGTACCTTACTTAAATGGTTATCTGACACGAAAAACCATTTAGATTCGAGTGAAAAACCGCTCAAATTGAGCGAAATGGGTTTCGCTCACTGAAAAAGCCATCTCACGCTCATTTTCACTCTTCTTTCAAGTAATTCTCCACTCGATTCGAGTTGAAGTCCATATTTGCGAAATTGTTCATTTTTTGAGTGACAGTTTCACTCGAAAATATTTAGAGAGTAAATAAGACATACGGTAATGTAACAATGTAAAAATTAATAGATTGTGTGTAGGTCTAATATCAATAAAAATACATAACACTAAAACTTATGATTTAAAAATAAATAATAAAAGCTCGGTGGTATGTGAACAAATTAAACTTTCCGATTATAAGCTGTTCACAGCACCTAACAAGTTCATTTGAGAATATTTTGCATATAGAGTCTTGTTATGAACAGTTTGGACAGAACATTATGTCAATATAGTCTGGCGACAAAATACAGTACAAACTTGGTCTGCCCTAGAGGTCTTACAGAGTTAGTCATGCCAAATGGCACAACTTCAGTGTACAGTAGCTGAACCAACGTTGATGACATTTGACTTGTCCGAAACCCACTAACTGGCTCCATTGTTGTTTTCCCTTCCCACAACCATAACCCAATTTAATAATGTCTAAATAGGCCCTTACCAACTTTGGAAGGAAAATTTTCTCGCCCCCGAAAAAGCATGGACTTTTAAAGCTTGAAGGTACTTTTCACACATTAGTTTTCGCGTGAAGAGCGTGGAGTAAAAGGAGGCGGGATGGAGAGAGAGAGAGAGGTTTAAAGAAGAACTGAAGAAGAGAGTATATAAAAAAAAGGCGGAAGCGGATGGTAGAATGAAAGTTGAAAAGATCCTGTGGCCGAGTTTTATCTCGGGTGGCCGCTCCCAACACGGATTCTTGGCCCGACCCAAAGGCCTTACATCCATCTCGCTCCATTAAGACGAATGAAGCGTAAGCCCAAGGTCCAATTACGTTCTTATGGGGGAGGGCAAGGCGGTTGAGTCTTGCCAACCGGAGCGAACAGACCCGATTATTTTGCCCCGGCTGGGTTTAGATCAAAAAAAGAAAGAAGAAGAAGAGGAAAGAGAGAGAAAAAAAAGCTGTGGCGAAGATCCAACTACCTTCCACCAAAATTTCCTCCTGAACAACAAGCTTGGACAATGCTTCTTCTGGCAGGTGCTTTGCACTTCAGTCGACCTCGTCGAGGATGAAAATTTAATAAACCTGGCTCCCATGACAAGGTCAAAGAGACATATAGGATCAAAGGCGAGGCCCAGGTAAGGATGCTGAGGTGGGTGGGACAGGAGCTTGAAGGATAATGGGTGTCGTTTGCGACAAACTTGTGCTTCCTACATCGTTCGTTAGCCACCAAAAGGGAACCACTTTTTTTAACCGACTGTACAGTGCCAAGCTAGTCAATTAGGCGAACAATTTTATTGCAGAGGCAGCGGCTTCCTGCGCGTTATAAGGATGTTTTGACGTCAAACCATGGATTAAGTTTATCCATGGTTTCGTCATGGCTCCACTAAAGTTTGGAGTAGTGACTTGGTGATAACGGAGCATGACCTGCAAAAGAGCGATGTCAAACCCTTCTGCAGCATCACTGGAACTATCTGTTTAATAGTATGACGCAGATGCGCAACCCGAGTCCGTACCGGTGTGGTGCGCTAGATACACCTATAGAGCCTTCATGCCCCACAAGCGTGGCACGTTCTGATAACAATAATTTGATTTTATCCACCCCCCCACCCCCACCCCCTGCATCTCATCCCTCAGCCGATATGGGCCTAGAGGGACCTAATTGTTTAAAAATTATGTCAGTGTTACGATTAATTCAGATATGCTTTTATTGCCTTAATCAACGACATAATTTAAAATCTATCTGAATTGAAGATGAATTGAGGTCGAGTCTTTTCATTGCTTTTTTCGGCCCACCAATTTGAAGTAGAGTAAGCAGTTATTTTGAATCGTTGCTACTTTTTGCTGTTAAATACGCTTTTTTGTTCGAGAAGAATAATTCGGATATGCTTTTATTGCCTAAACCTAATCAATGACGTAATTTAAATTTTAGATGAATTGTAGATGAATTGCTATCCATTGCTTTTTTCCGCCCACCAGGTCGAACCAGAGTAAGCAGTTATTTTGAGTCGATGCTACTTTGCGGCTTTCTGTGAACAGAATAATTCGGATAGGCTTTTATTGCATACACCTAATCAATGACGTAAATTAGTATGAATTGTAGTTCAATTGAGATCAAGTCTATCCTATAAAATAATAGCCTTTGCTTTTTTCGGCCCACCAAGTCGAATCAGAGTAAGCAGTGATTGTGAATAGTTGCTACTTTTGCAGCTAAATTCGCTCTTTTTGTGAGCAGTGTGTGCCACCCGTGTCTATTTCATGTACAGTACACAGAGTACGTAGGTATTTCGTCTGGAAAGGTGGTGGAGGCCCGAGCAGCTGTAGAAGCCCAGGGAAACTGGGTGCACTTATAACCTAATCCTCTTACGGCCTCTTTAGCTTCCCACAGAGTGAGTCTCATTTCCCGCCGACCCAGCCCGTGCTGATTAGGAAGCCTATTAAGACCAACTCGGAGAGTGAATGGCGGAAAGGAAGCAATGTGGGTACGGCTACTACACTGTGTACAAAGGGGAGGGAAAACGGTTCGGGNGGGGGGGGGGGGACTCATCGCGGTGTGCGTGCGTTCGCTGGCTCGGAAAAGACCTGCCCAAATTGCAGTTTTCCGGCAAATTTCCAGCAATATTGGCGAGATGGCCAAAAAAGAAGGCAAGCCGGATTAATTCTCGTACTGCTTGCGAAAATACCTTCGGGTGTCGTTTTCCAAGGCGTCAAAACTTGACCAAGTACCGGAATAATTTAATCGGGTAATGTCCAGAAAAGCCTCTTAGATTGGTTTGGAAGAGCACGGTGCAGCAGCCAAAGCTTATGACTTCAAATGGGATTGTGGAATTGCGACTATAACTTCCGCTCAGATTGGGTCGAAAGTGCATTGTTATACGATGGGGCTTGAATTGTTATATTACCGTGAGTGCCAACCGCAGTAACCTCTGCCCATATTTCACATCATTGCGGAGGCCATTTTTTTTCTCTCTGAAAGGCTGCAGTGAGATATATGATGAATAGTTCAACATAGTGTTCGATTATTTTATTCTCCGAAAGCTATTTTTTAAGGAACGGTGACTATCACCAGTTATTAATTCGCTGCTGATTTGAGGCCAAATTCAATCACATATCCAAGCCCTGAAGGATGTGTCCAAGCAACCTAATATTTGAAGGCAATATTTAAGGCAACTGATGAAAATTATTGCAGCGTAATTATGGCTAAATAGTTACATAAAATGGATATTTTTGACCGGTTTGAGCTGCGTGTCAAGCGTGATTCTGCACATTTACTGAAATTTTTGCGCTACAATAGTAGTGCTTTTAATGTTTGACATGACGTGCAGTTAAAAGAAAATATATTCCCTTGGTCCACAGATTAATGCAATAAACCTTATGAGAAGCGTGAGGTACTTAGGTTAATTGCAAAAATTATTTCTGCACCTAATTAATTGGCGGGTACATGACTCGTGTTATTAAAGTTATAATGAAGATTTATTAGAAAATTGACGGCCTGCTTTGTAATTAATCTACTCCTGTATTCATCATTTACACCTTTCCATAGTCGCTTTAAACATTTAAGGGTCATTTTGAGGGTAATTTTTTGCGTTATAGAGTTATGACCCTATGTCGAAGGGGTTGTTACTCTTATGTACTTATCGCAATACTGCCCAACATCCATCATCCTCGAACAGAAACGTCGCATAATATTATAATCTGCTACTATAACCATTGGTTTTCTCAGCATTTATCATTAGTTACTGTTAGATTGTAAGCTACACTTATGAATATAATGAAGGATCCCAGAATTCTGCGTAAACATTGCAATTGTCATGAGCCCTTACTGGGTCCAGCTGCATGGAGATGACACCTTTTGGCAGCAGTGGGCGATGTCACCGGCCTATTATTTTATGGAGCAATCATGATGACCGCAGATGGTGCCAGTGTTCATTACGCTGCGACTCTCATAATTATTTCAAGCCCTAGACCAGGCCCTTTGTTTTGCAGCTGTGGACCAGATTACCAGCCACATAACCGGGCGTTAAATTTTTATTAGGAGAACAGCCCCCCCCCCCTTCTCTCCGGGTTGGTATACATATTATCAAATCAATTCCACTAGTGCACAGGCGACTGGTGCTTCTGCGGCTTTTGACTTGCGGAATGCTACATCCGCTTTGTCTGACGCCACAGCAGAATTATCATGCTACTGTAATTAGTCTAAAGCGTAGTTATAATCCGGCTACACTACTGTTGACGCAGGGAGCGCCGCCATTGCAGGAATGCAATTAACCTGGTAGGTGTGGGGTTATAAGAGACGAGCATAACGGCTGCTTTCTAAACATATTATTCGACGCAGGTGTGTGAAGCCGCACTAATCCGGAGTGGTTGTGCTGCGATATGAATACTTCATACTATACATTATACTGCACTGGCTAACTTTCTACCAGTATAATAATTATTAAAAACAGCGGGGGCTTGTTTCAGTTTATTTCTACACACCTTGCTTATGTTGAGGGCACAAGATATTCTGCATTTCTGCGTTGGAAGGGCAATGTTGGCACCATCTCTAGACTTGCCTTCTCCCACCCAGTTCGTGCTTTTCCTTCAAGGAGCGAAGATGAATGCGACATTAATCTGGGGCAATATTCAAGTATGGTTGTCGGTTTTGTGGGACTGCAGAATGGGGTTAATTGAAGGAAGCAGGAGCTCCTGGGCTTCCCTGCGATTCGTCTTCTGCCTCTTAAAGGAGATGCTTCCTCTCGGGAGGTATATTATACAGTATACGAGAAAGGCTCTCCACTTTTCAGCTTTAAAGCCCTGAGATTGTTGCTCTATAACACGTGAGGCTCGATTGCCAGAGCCTCCTTAATGATTTATGCTTAATTGGAAGGGAAGCTGGGATTTTATCGGGAAGAACTCGGATGTGATATGAATTCTTGACGTGACTTGGCCGCAGGACGACCTGGTCTGCTGACCCTTGTAATGAAACAAACAAACTGCTGGGAGGGATGTCATTACTAGAAAATTTGCGGGTTGTTTCGTAATTCGGGTGAGCTTTTCAAACTGCACATCAGCATGGATTAGCTGGTTCGCACCGCTGGAATATTGATCCTGATTGTACAGTGCGCTGGATGGTAACTCTTGAGCAGGAAAAACAACCTATACTGTTACAACTTATTTTTTTTATTTTTAGCGCAGAGAAATTCTAGTTCTGCAAGCGCATCGCCGTATATAATCCAGGTCGTAACATTAAGTTTCAGAACAATAGGGGAGTATAATCATTACCATTTTGTTGCGCTAGTTCTTCCAAAATGTGGTCGTTTGCTACACTATAGTACCTTGGGTACTATCGCGGGTAATGTAGCCTCCAAAAATTCTCTGCGATCGTAAAAATATGTTATTGTAACTGTGTAATAATTTGAAATGACAATCAATTGGAGTATGGGGCATATGCAGCAAAAACGTTAATTAAGTAAGGCTGTATTTATTACTCAGGCTATTGCTTTCTGATAACACAATATGAATAAATATTTCAACCCACTTTCCCTTATAACTTTCTTAATAAATTGCATCCAGCCGTTCGATTAACATCGATATTTCATATCCCCGTAAAAAAATAAGACTAAGCTACCCCGGTTCCCGGAATAATCCAGCTCCAGGTGGCGCCTAAATCCTTTCCATATTCGTTTTATTCCGCACGCCCAGTTCCATCTAAACTCCCGCTTCCTTTCGTCCTTCTCCTGTACAATGTATGGAAAGTGGATGGGTCTTGGTGCAGTGAAAAAAGAGGAAAAGAAGACAGGAATGCTGGAAAGGCGATGAAATTGCGAAAAGGAAGCTTGGATGTGCTAGTGGGGGCGCAGCAGGTGCCTACTATTTTTTTTGCACTACTTATTTTTTTCTTCTTGAAGGATTCGAGCAAGCCTCTGCCACCACTTGTGTGCCTTCCGTTCGATCTGCCGTCGGATTGACTGCGTCTTCTCCCAACTCTCAATCATATAGAGTGGGTCCCGTACTCTTGTAGCAAAGCTTCTCTCCACCAGCACAGTGTATTCCTCCTTGAATAACCAAGGGAGGGTTTTTGTTTGGGAAAGGACAAATCTCATGGGAAGGGAGACAATGTACCGCCATTTTTTTTCTTGGTTTTTGAGGCTTTGTACCACATCGGTTTGAAGGAGGGGGATTGAGACTGCTTATTAGCAAAGAGGTGGTTGGTTACCAGGGTATTTGTCAGGACCTGAGAGGTTTTGGTTGCCAGTCTCGTGCAGGATATGTCCTTGTGCGATGGAGCTTGCTTTGACGTGAGCGGTTTTAATGAGAGGTTCCGTACTTTTGGAGGGAGAAAGAAATGATTTTTCTGAGGTTGAATTTTCAGTTTTGAAAAGTTGTCGTAACTCGACCTGCAGATTATGTGGGAAGATTGTATTAAACAAGTTAAATCCGTGATTACGTGGGATTTCTCGAGGTTCTCTTGTTTTATGTTCAAAATCCATCAGTGAAATTATAATAATTAACTAGCGCACCAGTAGCCAAAATTTGGCAAGGCCTAATGACTTAGTGCCGTGATCAGAAGGTGGCAGCACTCACCAGGGGACCGTTCTCCTTCCGGAGCGTTCCGGAGGCGAAAAAATAAGGCTATTATTATAGGGGAATGTGTAGTTGCACCACCTCCAGATCACCTCCAGAAAACATTAATTTTTCTGACTAAAGAAAGCGATTAAAATTAGCAGTATAATTTATTGTTGTTAACAGCTGGTTCCTCAAAATATATTTCTAAAATGAAGTTCATTTAACTAGCTTTATAGGTTCACCGGTATAATATTATGTGGCTATTGTGTTATTATTGCGATACTGTATGTTGGGCAAGCAAGGTACGAAAATGTAAGACGAACATAACGCAGCATTATTCAACTTTAGTGCGACAGAAGATGCAATGCTTTTCAGCCATTGTTAATGTGGCATTTAATTAGCAAATAAAGGCTTTGGCATACTGTATAGTACACGCAGTGTAAACCTTACCACTACACGTCACTGTACGGTTTTGTTGAAGGCATATCCGGACAAGAAGCCCTCAGGGTATCTGAGCAAACATATTCTCTTGGAATTATACGCCTAAACTGTAGGCTACTGTTGTTGTAATTTAGCCGCGGTGATGAGTATGGGTGACTTCAGGAGTTAAGAAAAGGCTTATGAAAAGGATATGAGGCACTGTATTCACCAAAGTTGAAGGGAACGTACGCCCGTTATAGCCTATAATAAACGTGTCTAATGAGGTGGTATCGTACAAGTTGTTTGCAAGTTCCTGTATTGCACAGTACCATTGAGGTCAGCTCCCCTCAGTTTGCATAGTGAAGCTGAACAAACATGAAAACTATAGACTTAACTGTGTGAACCTCGAGCACATGTCAGAGTCACAAACACCTCATCTACTTCTTTTTTTAAAAGAAAAATTGTGGGGTCCTAGAGTCATAATAATTCTAGGGAGGTGGAGTCCAAGTTTTAAATGCCAGATTCCTCGCTTGCAAATCCTCTGGCATGGTAAGGCGTCTAAATTAGGATTCTGGCTGCCGGGAGGAAAGGCCTGGGGGTTTAAAGGGGACGAGGAGGTGAAGAGGGACGATTAGCATTTTGGTGAGGGTGAATCCAGGGCCTATTGTGGGGAGCTCTTGCTTGGTAGGGAAAACAAAAAGTAAAGTAAAGTAAAAAAGAAGGAGGGGGGCTGACATGAGGCGCTTTTGCAGCGACCTCTACTGCTCGTTCTTCATGCAAAAGACGGCGTTCCAGAGCTCCCCGAAAAAGCTATGAATTATGCAGTGGGCAGTGGCTTGGGACAAGCCCTCTCTCCTATAAAACCCAAGACCTATGTTGCTATTTTCTAGCCATCTCTGCTCTATTTCTAGACTTTCACTCCGACCCCCAGATGAAACCATTATCCACACACATACTCTGGCTTTCTTTGCTCCTGTATGACAGCCAGATATGAACGTCCCATCCACAAGTTGTCAGTCAGAAGACCCATGCAGGGACAACTTATCACATTATTCACTCTCAACGGACTTGTCAGGGGATTGGGAGAGCATCGCTAATCTCGTCTGTTTTATACAGTACCAGGGGGGTAGTTGATAGCTACGGGATTTTTTTTATCCAGTAGCAAACGGCACAGTAGATAAATCCTGTGAATGACATGTGGTAGTAACCTAGACCATTTTGGGTATCAGATCCGTGCATTGTTTGGTGTCGCATCACGACTGAGTTTGACAGTGATAATGCTGTGAATCATCGGTAGTAAAATGGGAGCATGGAAGGGCAGTTTTGGCAGTAAAGTTAATTGACCTCTGGAAATATGCTGTACAGTATGAAATTTTGCACATTACTTGGAAGTTAGTGTGTTTATCGGATTATACTGGACATGCGCATATCTTGTGCGGATTTATGAAGTATTTGATGGATTAGTTGTGATTCTGTTTACGCTTTACAAACTGCTCCAGGCCAACATCGCCCTATACCGTATAGACGGGGATAAAAAACTCGGTTGCATCAGTAAACTTCTCTGCTGTGACCTCATATCCGAGTCGTGCTTTGTCTGATTTCCCCAGATGCAGTTAGTGAGGAAGAAGGTTCCAAATTAGCTCTGGCGTTGGGATTCGGATTAGGCGGAAAAATTTACTTCCTGATCAGTTTTACTTTAAACTTTTGCATGCTACGCTAATTACAATTTTTCCCTCCAGCAACATTGCGTTCGTCGCTTCATCATTTTGAATTCACATTGCTCTGAAAATGTGTACACTTTGTGACTTGATTAATTTTTTTCGTTTCCGTTATGATACTGTGTGCTACTGTGTAATGTCAGACATATGGAGATATGGTGCTAATAATTTTCTTCATATTTGTGTGTATTTCCAGCATGCTACGCTCTGGTGCTAGACCAGCAAGGTCCATCGTTCACGTCTGAACCTCCATTCAGGGTAGAATTTTCTAACGATTCCGGCGCGCGTCTGGAATGCGGCGCGCACGGCAGCCCAACGCCGCGCGTGACGTGGCTCCTGGCCGACGGCAGCGCCGCTTCCAACCTGAGCGGCGTGCGCATCGTCACCGACTCCGGGGCCGTCCTACTCTTCCCACCTTTTCCAGCAGAGAAGTACAGGCAGGATGCGCACACCACCATTTACAGGTGTCGCGCAGACAACGCCGTCGGAGCCATTATCAGCAGGGATGTTCATGTTAGAGCAGGTAATGTCTCTCATCCAGATAAATGTTTCGGACAAAGGCCCAGGAGGCAAATAGTAGCGAACAAGATTGGCAAATCACGCGAGCGTGATTCGAGTATACTTTTTCTCATTGGGCAGAGGGAAATTAGGCTGACAAACCCGATAATATACGATACGATGCGATTATAATAGTTACGACAATGATATTGATTGTTCAGTCTCATTTCCCGTTGCCAAGGAACCCAGTATTTAAACGGCAATCTTTCTGTACTTGTCCTTGGCGGGTAGAGTGAACCCGGGAAACCGGAAGTTGACCATGTGTCATATTTTGGTCACGTTGAATCTGAATCCGAGAACCGTTTGTCGTTATCTCATGCTGTTTAGGCCCTGAATCATGTCCACAGACAGACGGACAGAGCCGTTCTATACGACTTTTTTTTCGATGAGAGAAAGTCTAAAAGGTAGCGCCAAAACGTTTGTCCGAAACTTTTTTTTTTGCAATCCAATTTTCAGAAAAATGAATCGCGTCACTGATGGTTTTGTTTGCCAGCAAAAATCTAGCTCTTTATTGAATCCTGCTAGACTAACATGGTTAAAATCGATTGATTGTTAGTTTAGTGGAACTTTAATGTTCGTACAGAGCGATTGGACAGAATGTCCTTCAAATTAGCGACACCATCATGAATCAAGTAACTGCATACATCGAACCCAGTGGGGACCTGGCACAACAGTATGATAATACACACAAAAAAAGTGAGGCACGTAATGCAGTGTGACGCGATTGGCCATTTAATATGTACAGTAGCCCTACCATGAGCTATGTAGCGTGTAAAATTGCTCCTCGTAATCGTATCAGTGAATCTCACGACTGGTTTGCATAATTTAGTTCCCAACACCTTGTGGCCCTGGTGCATTGAAACTATGTTTTCCAATGAATTCATGGCGGCTCCGAATTCTGGGCTATAAAATGCAGAACCGACATATACGTACAGTAGTTCTAAATTCTGCACAATATTCATTGATGCAAAGCTTGTAGTATTTGAAAAGCCCGATTGGATTGTGCAAGAGGCATGTACTCTCAAACGTACAACTTCAGATGTGAGTAATTTTGCATTCAAATCCGCAAATTTTTGGATGAAACTGTTTAGAAATCACGGGCAATTATTAATTTGCATGCCTAACATTTAGTGAGCCTGGAGTAATTTTTTTGAACTAATCAAACTCCAACGTAATTAAGAATTTGGACGGAAAAATTACTCAACTTGTCTGTGAAATGTAGGAATTTTCAAATGCTCAGGAAATAGGAATATATTTCTCTTTATGCTTTAAATTATTTTGTGTGTGTTTTCTGCCAAATCTGATTGCTTTCTTTAACTATAATTCTACACAGTTTGAAATAGGCCCATTCATTTTAAGTATGCCCAACTGACTTAATCTTTGATTTGTTACTCATATAAGAGGAAATATTAAAGATTTGAATTTTGTTGAATATATTTCATCCCCAAACGATTGATGCTACTGTATTATAAGCAGACTTCTTCTAGGGCTTCGAGAGTATTGTAATTAAATAATATACAGTATAACATGACTCGCTGATATTATTGTGCAGTGCTACATGTAGTGATTTAACCTCGGTCGGTACAGTAGGTTGAGCAATAGTTGGAGGTAAAATGCACCCCCTTTCCATCACACGTATTCAATTTCCGTCCGCCGTCATGGTGTGTGCGCCAGTGGAAATCACATTGTGTTTTTGGCGGATGTTTGTTCCCCCCCTTACTACTACTAGGCACATATGCTGCATAAACAAATTACCGACCGGAGGCAGAGGGGGGGTGGGGGAGGTGCTAATGTTGTGTAGAGCCCCGTGTACTGTACCTTTTTTGTGCCCTGATTTTTAAATTTTGTCAGCAAACCTGGTGTGAACCATACCGCGGCAGTCATTAAAATGACACAAATTGAATTGCTGTCGGATTATTTACCTCCATTTTAGGCCGTTTTGATCACTAATTCACTCCACAATATCCCTGAGTATATTATGCATATTGACCGCTTCTTTATGTGTAGTTAGGAAAAACGTGCAAATTGAGTTCACACATCCGATTTAATATTTTAAGGTAATTAATATTGTAACACTCAAACTGAACGACATTTTAGCTTCTTGAAAATTAATAATTTTCGGTGGGATTTTTTGTGCGTAAATGCTGTCATTGAAGTGTGGAAGATGAGGGTGTGAGGAAGTATTTGGCAAGAGATGATTTGAATCCCTCCGGGTGCTCCAGCTAGGAATGAGCATCGGAAGCCAATATATTTCAGAGAAGGTAGGCCCGCCGGCTGGATAGAGTCACGATTGCTAATTTTACACTTCGATCAGCTTCCCACCATCGCATGAATTTTGCCACTTTTTCAGGCCATGGCGCCTCCACCTTTTTTGCTTGCATGCTTATTTGGTCTCATATCCTCCAGCTATAGATTGTAAAAGATCAGGACATCTCCCAGCACCGAGATTGACATTTTTTTTGGTTGTGCTAATTATTTCCGCTATATTATTATAATTCGGGCAACAGTGTCATTAATGATTACAATGTAATTACAGTGTCCTGCTGTGTCTTCCGGAACTTTGAATTTAATGATGCAAACATTTAACAAGGTGGTGTACATTTTTTTTCTGAAACACAAGTTGGCGTAGAAACGAGGAAGTTTCATTCTGGAGAGAGAAAACTCGAAGTCGTGGGGAGGGGAAGGCTTTTGGTTAGAAGAAAGTCGGTAGCAGATTGTGTCATTGGTTTGGCAAGGTGCTAAGGAAGTCCATGGTCTCTTCATTAATTAATGAGGAACTGTGCCTTCCCAAGTGGCGGCGTTTCCTACACTACATATAAAGGAGGTTGTCTCTGAATAAGGAAAACCCAGTCGAGGAGGAGGGGGAAAGGTTTTTGGGCTTTCCCAGAGACTCCACGAATGGAAAATGAGCCCGAGCAGCAGCCGAAGCAGGTTCTGCGAGTTGGGATCGATTTGCCAGCTAACTTTGTAGCCGATTTTATTGGGTTCGGTGCGGAATTTGAAGGGCTTTTGCAGTCACGTGTGGGGCGACATTTCCAATCTCACCACTTCCTACCCCAGCACGCCATCCCAATTTTCATCCCCTGCAGCAAGTCAAGCGAAGGTAGAAAAAAATTTTTATGAAAAAGAGACAGAATAAATTTTTTTTTGTCAGTTCACGAGGTATTAATATGCCTCCATGCATTTTTTTCTGGGTCTTAACCTCCTCCCCCTGTTCTCTCTCCGAGGCAAATTACGCTGATGAAGCTGAGAAGCAGATTCCATCGCTTAATGCCTTCCCCCCCCCCATTGCAACGATTCGTTAGCTTAATCGTAAGCGAATTACTCTCCCAAATTAAATCCTCTCGCTCAAATCTTTTTTGCAGGCAGATGCCAAGCACTGTCTCTCACCCTCTGTCAACATATTTTTCAAGGCGTCGAAATCAGAGGGAAGCTTACTGTTATTTTGAACCCTGCAGCTTGTTGGAAGGGTTTATAATATACGCAAAATTTATAGCGGAATCTGAATGGCGTGTTAATAATTTTTGCCGTCAATAAAATATCCACAAATAACACACAGCTTTTAAAATATACAGCTTCAGGCCTTGGAGATGGGAGTATCGAACTCACTCGTCTGTAAAACAAAAACTGCCATAAACTAACCAACAATATTAATAACAAGCAGTAATCTGGCCGGATTAGTTTTTACTGACGGTGAGTTCGATGCACCATGCCCCAAGGAAAATTTGGGCGGAACATAGTAGTGATTTTGTTATAAACATTCATTGCATTAGCACACTAAATTACTCAAAAGCTACAGTAAACAATCCATAAGTTAATTTTTGCAATGGAATTGGGCAGTTCAGTACTGCTGTAATCTAAATGTAATTCTAACTTGTAATAACATGTTGATATTTGTGATTACTTTTGTATGAGAAGAAATGGAGCACTTTTTCGCGAGATAGAGACTGCATTATATTCGACGAGTAGTTGAGTGCGTGAATCGAACCGGAAGCAGTGTTGATTTTGTGATAACGCTTTTGAGGTGAGCTAAAATCGGCAGGGACCCTCAGATTCTCCTTGTTGATTCCAAGAAGTGGCTGGGGCCCAAGACTGATTGAGCGCGGTTCAGGAATGAAGATGATTCTGCAGCAGGCACGATCAAAAGAATCGCTAATTTTTTTAGACATACATTTTCTTGAAAATGGAAATTTCTATCTGATTTACGAAGCCCGATTTACGAATTCCATTTTTTCCATTTATTTATTTTCATTTTTGCAATATTTCGTTAACCAGGATATTGCACTGGAGCGTTTGTCTCAATACACATGTTCTACTTAATTGCTAACAGATTCAGCACCTGGACCTTATACCTTCCAACCATGCATCCCAGTGGAACACCCCCCCCCCCCCTCTCACCCCAGATTGTACATAAACTCTGTTTACAGCTTCGAAGCCAATAAATTCGCGGGAGAAACGACACGAACATTGCTGAAGGGGCGCTTGTGGTACAGGCATCAAAGTAGGCCTACTGCTCTCTCACCACATAACCAAACTGTGCTGTGTCACAAGCCAAACTGTCACATTCCCTTGGAACCACCGTGCCGCCGTTGAGAGCCGTCGACGGTTTGTCACAGCTCCAACAGGACTTTGACATCACAAGAGCCACCGCTCCGGTTTTTGAAATTCCAGTAAAGCCCCATCACGTACTCTATAATCAACATATCGTCATACTCACTCTACATAGTGAAATGCATTGCTTCGTGTTTTAAAGTTCAGTTTAGGCAACAAGTTAACTTTGAGAACCATGTTAACTTTAGGCAACATGAACTCAGGCAACATGTTAACTTTGAGCAACCGTATTTTTGGGGGGTTGAGACGACATTGTCACATCTTTTACTGGAGTCTGGAGGAGGATAGTGGAAAATGGGGGGAAAGGAGAAAAAGCTCTTCACAGAAGAACATTCAAGCACAATTCCATCCCACCCTCTCTCTGCTTCTCCTCTCTTTTTCTTTCCACTTTTGCATGCCTTTGAATACAAGGCGGCTCTGGAATGCAGCTTTTCTCTAGTTGAAGAAACAAAACGCGTTCAAGCTTCTACTTTTTTTGAGTAGAATTCTCATGGGACAATATGAGACGTGAGAGGGGAAGAAAAACAAAAGGAGACAAGTGGGTTTTCTGCAGATTTGTGGTTCTCCTAAATGTGCGGCACAGCTCGCGTTCTTTGTGCCCCTCCCTCGAAAAAAAAGCTCAGAAAGTATTTGAGTTAACGCTAAGGTTCAGATTTTCAGTCAGAAACTTAGAAAAACCCTGCAGGGCGTAATTATTTTAGAACGGGGAAGACACGATGTCAGGATAGTGACAGGCTTCAGCTGACACTAGAATATTAATCTAATGTTTTATGCCACATTTTCAAGATAATTAATTATTTATTTTGGTAGTTGATAATGTCCGGAAGGAATTCCGATCTTGATCAAGACAAATTGCACTCTTGAAAGCAAACTGGGGGAGAATTTATTGACGGAACATGACCAATTTATCAAGCACGTGTAGCTCAACAGTGGGTTAAGTTCCTATATAACCCTGTTTATTTGCTGAGGTTGATATTATTGTTACTGATGGCAGTAACCGGTAGTAACATTGCTATTACATCCAAGTACAAAATGCTGCTCTTTGTCACTTTCATTCCACTACATGTACGAAGGGTTCAACAACTATTACAAGCGCAATAATTGGCAGGAAAATTACATAAATTCTTCGTGAACCTTACAAGAAATATTGCGAAATTCTTTATCATTTATAGAAAGATTCTACTGAAATATTACTACCGTAAAGTCACATTTGCATAATGCAATAGCGTAAAAAATCATAATTTACTGCTTTCCGAAGTACTTTTCAAACTTTCAGCACCAGACACAAGAAAATCTCATTTGCCCACTTTTATAACTGCCCATATGGTTTTTTTCTTCTCTTACTATATAATATTTAAGATACCTTTCCTTTCTTGCGGAAAGCTATAATAAACTGTAATTAAAGCACCCGGAGAAAAAAAAATAAGCGAGTAAAAGTACGTGGAAACACCAGCCATCCATAAAAATAGATTAATTCCCAGGAGAGTAGCGACATGAACTACATGGCCCCACTTCCCGTCACCTCATCCATCACGAACACTTTTTGGAAGGGTTTCCTTCCAACTTTTTTCCCTCTTTCTCATCTCTCTTTTTTTTCCTCACTTCTTTTTCTTTTGCTTCGTCTTCTATCCCTTATTGCTCAGTTGACGGGATGGACGCTCGACGGGAGAGAAAAGCCAGCACCTTGAAGCGTGAAATTTAATTACTCCACTTTACTCCCTCCCAACACAACACACTAATAATAATAATAATAATAATAATAATAATAATAATAATAATAATAATAATAATAATAATAATAATAATATGGACAGTTTTCAAATTATTTTGCGAATGGACGTTTGGCTCTGGAATTATTTTTTATGGTGGTTTGAGGTCAGATGCTTCCTTTTTTGGTGAGGGCAACAGATCCATACTGAAATAAGCCACAGACCACGGCACCAGCATCGCAACGCAATATTGATTTTTTTTCCCTCTCCACTGCTGCACAAGTAGCCAGATTCTTCGAGTGCTAGACAAATCGTGCTGCATGTATTGCAGTGCCAAAAAGAAATATGACTGCACCCGATGGGACTCTTGATGAGGAATGAAATAATTTTAAAGACGATGTACACAAATATTTGTCATTATTTATGCTGGCAAAAATGAATTGTTGCTGTGTCTTAAACTGGGCAGAAAAGTATTTGAAAAATTGTGATTTTCACTCTAGGGCCCAAGTTGATTTTCATGATCATTTCTGGTCTGAATTTCAGAGCCTAGTTTGCACGTATTGAAAGCCTCACCTCCTTTGACAGTGTCACAAGGTCTCATGCCCCTCTCTCCATTTTCAAGACCCGCCGCTTTCATACACCCAGAGCCACGAGGATTGCATCCGAAATTGTCTTCCTCTAGCGCCTCTCTATCTTTTTTTATTATTCTTACTCTCTGATCAATAAACTCGAGTCTCTCGTAATATGTGCTGCACATTTCCATCTCGATTTCAAACCGTCATTTCCAGTTGAAGCGACACGAGTTAAGGTTTACTTTTGCTTTCGATCTTATCGAGGGATATAATAACAATGGGAAAAGTTGCAACCGGCGTCGCGGGTGTAATAATCCGGACTGAAAATTCATGGCCCGATGAATTTCAAGTCATCACGGTTGATCAGATAAAAAGCAATATGACAATGGTTAAACGTGCTGACGCTACAATACGTCACGGACTTGTCCTGCGCATATTGTTTGATGAATAGACGCGGCTGCACGTATAATGTCATTAACGCAGGGTGTGAAATGTTTGCAAAAATTAATGAGGATTTTCTACATATTTTTGTTATGGTAAAATGAATAAAACGACATTATCCGATCGATCAGTAAAGGGCATTGTTCCCTTGAACAATGCGAAGCTGGCTATTTCTGTGTGAAGCGTAATGGTAACTTGGTTATTCAGCGACAGGCTTATCTATATGGAGTAATTATTAATTACCCGCACATTTTTTTAGAATTTAAATAATAATGATAACAAATGCAGTATCTCCCAATGGAGAAAAAAACTCATCATGCTGTAGTTTCAAACATTCGGGTAATGCAAATGGTTCAATAGGAACTCTTTAGGGGAAAAGCATAACGCGATATTATTATGATGCGTGACACTGAACCGTCAGAATTTGTGCGGTGGCTGTCACTCGTCATCTTCACATTGACAAGAGGGAACCGGAGTTGCCGCGGAAACCTATACACCAGAGGAGCTCGGATCTCCCAAGTTTATCGGATAACACGCGCCCCTTTTGTACTCTAGAGAGAACTGGTATGAAACAATGCCTGCTGCGCCCAGTGTATTATATACTGTACTGCACACATAGCAAAGTGTAATCAATCACCTAGAGTTATAACAAACACGCAATAATAATGATTGAATTTTGTCTATTCCAGTGGTGAAGCAAAAATTCGACGTGGATGTATACGACGAGCACGTCATCAGTGAAAATACTGCCGTCCTTAGGTAAGACTGTAACTACTAATTCACGTTAGTAAATTAGATTTTAATGATAGCGTCGTCGGAATTCAGGCGTGCAGCTTACTTTCTGAAAGTTTTGATTAGTGTGACTACAGTACAATTTCAAATAACAATGTGTTCTGCGGGTATGCAGCGCAGGACTTTCCGAAAAGTTATTGCATCACTGCATCCATGATTAAAATACAGTCTTGCATAAGAAAATTTTGAAATAATTTTTCTATCAGGTGCAATGAATTTAATTTATCAAACTATATTCAAGTAACATACTGGTATACTGAGGGAAACCAATGGTAGCTATTTTTAAATAGTTGCCAGTTAACCATAGAGTTGATTACAGTATTGATCTATATGCGGTTATATTATTTTAGAATAACCCACTAATGATGCATGGTATGTGGCATTGCACAACAGATAGCGGCCACGTGGGCCACATTTAAATTGGGCTGCTTTCCAATTACCTGTAAATAATATTGTGCGCAGCTATGAAATATCAATGGCACTCTAATAATTGCAATGGCACTTGTTTATGCTCATTGTAATAATGCTGAAATTTAAGGGACGACACATGCAGCGATCAGTTAAGTATTGTTTATGTGAAATTTCCGTTTTGTTAAGCCCCGTTTTAATAGCATACCCGAATTATCACCTATTAGTGTTATTGTTAGTCGCAACATGCACATGAAAGGCAGCGGGTTTTTACCAACTTATTAAAAAGATTCTGCGAAAATTCCTCCCGTGATGACGGCCACTTTGGTTACATCCCAGGTAAAAGAAAATATCCGAAGAATCCTTTTTGGTCCTGTTTTGTGTGTGACGTCCACATATTACCCAGCCAAGTGGGATGGCTGTTATATTATGCGTGGCAAGTACTGCAGTCCAAAACCATGCTGGGAATGCAGCAAAATCGATAGATCATAATAAAATTTTGATCATGATGGAATTTGGCAGTACTTGATCCCTCGCATTCTGTCTATTATTAAAAGCACACCAGTCAGCACCTGAAAGTTACGCTGCAGTTAGCATAGCCACCTGAGAATCAAACGATGTAGCCCTTGTTGCATCAACGTACATTTAAAAAAAAATCTGATCATGTATCACCAATGCTTATACTATTTGTGGTTTTCCTTTAATATAAATTCATGTCTTACCTGATTGATGAGAAGGATACGCTTTAAGCGGGCTTTTCACATTTTGTTGGAAGTGTTTCTCGCCTTATTCCGCGGTTATCTCTCGGAGAATGAGAGTGTTGCGGTTCACAAGGGACTTAAATCCAAGCATTAGGGCTTTTGGTGTCTTTCTTGTTATCAAAACATACTTGAAATGAAACAAGCTTAAGATCTGTCTCACTAACGAGAAACAAATGATGCTGTAAGGAGTGCTGCATTTTTTTGAAAAACCGTACACATTTAATGAGTAAGTCATCACTTTATGGGAAATGGATAGATTCGACCAGAGTTAATGCGTAATTAATTGTTAAAGACTAGGACGGATTAGTTAAGAAGATCTAGATGAAGCTTTGACTTCATGCGTTAGACCTAGATGATCTCGAAAGGTACTAGATTGACGTTGCATGAGTACCTATAAGGAGGGCTGCAAGGTTGGACTCCGGAAGTCTGCGGCGAACTCCTCAGGAGAATAATTCTCTGGAGGGTCTGACCTCATAAGGATGAGATTATTCATGTTGCCATAAGCTTCACTTAGACGATATTAATGATAGCTTTTTTACACCTCTAGGAATAATGTGCAGTGACATGTTAAGAGGCTACGCGCTAAAAACTTGCCATTTGTTTATATAGTAGAGCATCTGGAGGTCATCAGTCGATGGATTTGTCCATATTGATTGCCGTTTAATATTTTAGCGTGCCTAGCTATAACAAGGATATAAATAAATTTTATTATTAGGACCTGCAGATGAAGTTTCAATATTAAAACAACATATCATGCATGCCAATATGTGCTTTGCACATTTCATCATTGGCATACAAAAATAATGAGTACATTGTATGGCAGAAAAGATTACTCATGCTCAGTGTAGGCTACTGAATTTTTATGCAGCAATTGAATTTGATAATCTTGAAATGAAATGAGATAAAAAGGGTAAATCCACTTCTGCAGTAATATTGCTATGGAAATTACAATACATATCATGTTACATTTCGGCACACACACAGTGTGGTAAATAATATACGAATACGAAATTATTAACGTACTAATTTTTTGAGCCTCTAAACAAAAAAAGGTCATGCTCTAAGTACGTCTGTAACCGTATACAGTACAGGAGTCGAAAATTCAGTTTCCTTACGAGATATTGTTATGTCTTCTTTAGGCTTAAGGTGAATTGAGTTGTGCTGCCCTTGACTTCAAAGGTTGAACTATCTGTACTGCCCTTATCTTAGGAGATCCTATATAAGGCAAAGAATTTAGTTTTTTTAAAGGCAATTACGTACCCTATATTCCTGCTTTTCGAGCAGTACAAAAATATATGACAAGGTTGCAGACTGGAGAGCACTGAAGCATCACGATAGTAATGAAAATAATATGTCGAGCCGGAGATTGAAGTCAGAGAGTTATATCAGAAATAAATTCCTGGGGGCAGCGAGTTGGCGCGTGGCCAGGTCCTTTGCCCGCAAGAAAAGGCGATAGGACAAGCCAAGAATAAAGTCAGTCTTCAGAGGACAACATGCGTTATGAATTGCGATGAGATGATGACCTTTTTCTTGAAAGGAAAATATTCAAAAGGAAAAAAAAGTACGGGCTTATAAATATTTTCAAAGATATTTCAGGAAGTGCTGCGGGCTATTGAACAGATCTATGAACTTTTGCATGTGCATACTATAGCAGGCTACGTTATGAAGGAGCACTGTAACGTCTTACATAAATTTATATCATTCACCTGAAATGTGTTTGTATAGTAGTAGACTAGCACCTTGACCTACTGTAGTAAAAGCACTTTGTGTGTCAAAATATATTCAGGTTAGCAGAAGTAGTGGTTCATATTACAAATTACCAGCTCTAATGTGCCTTCGAGAGAGACGTGTTTTTGAAAAGGGCTGTCTGCCATAAAGGTGTTGTCTTGGATCTTCTTATACTTATATCGATCACCGATTTTAAGTACACTCCTTGCGGTCTGCGATGTCGAGAAAACAATGGGAGGTATAGAGAAAGCAAACATGGCATCCAATTATCCACTTTGTAGGTTCTGGAAATCGAAATTGGATCTGTTGACACAGTAAATAAGAACGAAAGATGTCGCGAAAAAATACTGCAGTGCACTAAAATATTTTGCAATTACGACATTTTGATATAGTTTTGAAGCTTCATCTGATTGCTAACCGACATTTCAGGAAAAAAGTCGAATATTTGAATAATATTGTCTGCCTAAATATCTAGAGTTCCGGTCCTGTGATTCTAGCCTAGGTCGAGACAGCCAATAACGATCATCCCATATACATACATGACACTCGCCATTAAAGCAAGCAGCCCCCAGTTGATAAACTCTGCTGTGATGGTTTATGTCATGCCATCGCCCGCGTTTTACTCAACTGTTAGCTGCAGATTACCACGATTTTTCAATAAGCCATTCGCAACATTCATTTCACTTCATTTTTTTTTTGTGCAGGTGCCACGTACCAAGTTACGTCGCTGAATACGTCATGGTGACATCATGGGTGCAGGACAACACGGTCAACATTTACCCCAACACTTATACAGGTGAGTCATGCAAGGACTGAAAAAAATGGTGTCCCAAACGTCACATTTGTTTGGGCTGGCTGGATATACCATAGGTTATACCAAAGGGGGAAGGAAAAGCGGCGCTGACTTTGGGAATGAGTCCCCTTTGGATTCAAGGGGGCCATTTTGGCAGCCCGAGTGGAGTAATTTCGATTCGTGAGGTTGCGCCCGCCTCCTCCCAGTCCGCCTTCGATATTTAATTCCGCCTTGGAACCGAACCCAGGGACACTAAATTCTGAAACGCTTGCTTTGCTGCCGTGTTCTAACACTGAAGTTAAAAAACCCCTTCTCCCGGATCTCAGCCTGGTATTTTGTCCGAGTCAGTCACAAGTTTTGTGCAGAGTAAGGCTAAACTGGGAAGAGACATATCGTTACAAGAGAGCTTCGTAAACACTAGTGAACCCTTTGCTAAAATTGGGCAAAACCTGACAGTGACACTCAAACAATTTTAATGAGATCGCCCGCCGATTTACCACGTAAGTACTATTATTCACGCATAGATGGCGCACACTGCCTTTGCACACTCCTGCCACAGGGTCGTGCGAGAGATAGCGATTACTCTCAGGTCGGACAAACATCAGAATGAGAGAATAAGCTTATGCAATTAAAGTCCTTACCTGAAACATTTCAAAGCGACATATCTTTGAAAGTCAGTGCCGCTAACATTTGTCCGGAACATTTTTTGACCAACTGAAGCAGCCGTTCCGTGAAAGATAGGATAATCCTGGAGCTTTCTACGGATCTAGGTCTGTCTCTCTTTTTTATCTCCGTTTCTTTGGAGAAGGGCAGAGGGTGATAAATAAACCAATGAAAAGTATCTATACCTGGGTTTCATTTGCGCCGCCCTCCGATCAATTAAAGGCGCGTAAAAGAGTCGGACTTAAGACTCTGAGAAAAACCGGGGGTGGAATGAAGAGAAGCGAGCTAATTCATCACTCGGAGCAAACCAAATTGAAACTCTACGTCTCTGATGGGAAGTGATACGCGGAGGTGCTTGGCATGACGACAACCCACCAAGTAATCCTCTGATTTCTATCCCAGAGGGGGCCGTTGGAGAAAATCTCATCAATTTGACCAAGCTCTCCGCCTTGCTCTCATTCACTGGCGCTACACCAGCACAGTCAGAATGCTGATCCTAATGTCTTCTTCAGTCATATGGATTTCTATGGATGGAGAGCCTTGCACTGTAGGAAGCTGTCGAGTTAGTTGGAAACGCGTCTATTACAGGTCCCTCTCTATATAGTGATGGATTTTTGCTCACTATAGGCTGGTATACAGCGTCCCCGTTTATTAAATTATAATTATCGAATAGTTTAACTAATAGTAATTTGACTGCCATGACAGTTATGCGCTCGAGTGCACTCCATAAGCTTGTTTTGTTCATACCAGGCACAAGAGGAAAATGTCCCCGCTTCGAACACGAAATATGCCCCCCCTCAATAACGGCAATGAAATATGCATTGTCACGCTGCGTATATGGAATGGCAATGTGCACATGTATAATATATTACTAAACTGTGTGCCAGAGTGTCACTGTGCTAGATAGACCGCCCGAGACTATAAGCCCGCAGTGCAGAATAATTTGCTGATCAAGTTTTGGCGAGAAGTATACAGCAATACTGACAGTTTTAAAAAGTTTACAACGGTCTACAATATGGACCGCGTGCAATTAGCTGTACAGCAGGAAACGTTGTGTGAACTTGCCATTTCGGCCTGTTTTGTGAGGGAACGGTAATAATGGCAGTATAGTCAGTAAATTGAGCCATTAAATCCCTTGAGCCTGATTTGTACGGATCTGTGATTTGCGCCACTCTTTCAATGAATTTACAGCCGTTGCGCCGGAAAAGACATGTTTTACGCCGGTTGCTTAGGACAACAGAGAAGGCAGCCCCATTGAAGCAAAAGAAGGTTTTTGCCTGGAACAATTTAATTTTTCGGTAGAGGTTGTGCTAATAATGCAGGTGAAAACTGAGCTTTTCTCACAGCACAATATTTTAATAAACCGGAGTTATCAGCGATACATGAAACTCTAGTTAATTAAAAGCTGGGGCGTTAACATATTTATAGCAATATGCACACAAATGTCAAAAAATTTTAAATGCCTGAATGCACTTAATATTTTCACAAAGCCCTTTTGAATTGGACATAAAATATGTATTGCCCGAAGAACATGCTATGCCGTGACAATTACACGACTTTCATTTATTTAAAAATTTACGATTTGCAGAATGGTCTACCTAGGCTCGAAATAGAATGAAAATAAATATAAAATATTAATCACTAGTTTACGCAGCTGTCATTAAATATTTTACTGCAATTAAAAAATTCATGCAATGATGTCACTTCAGTGCATGCCCTCCAGCAGCAAATGAGACGCCCATTTTTTTACACACTCTCAGATTGGTAGCATGCGAGGCAGAAAATTGGTAAAATTAGCAACTTTCAAGTCCGGAATTTTTCAATATTATTTCAAACACTATAGGAAAAAAGCGGCTGGTTTTTAAACAGGTAACAAGTACTGGTTCATGAAGGGAAATAAGCCAATATTATTTATACATCATGGTGCTGGAAAAGTACTTTGGCAAGGTGAAATAGCTCCAGGTTAAGTTTTTTTAAAAATACTGTATACCAAGCAAATGTAAAGCAAAGACGTCGCTCTGTGCCTACCACACACTTGTATCAAAGCCTTTAAAAGCGTCTGAAGCCCTCGGTCTCTCTCAGAACAAGATCCTAGGGGAACTTGGATGTATTGCCGAGTGTATACCTTTTCCCTGAAGCCAGGTGGGCTAGCGTGCCGAAGGAGAATTTCATCACTCTGAGCCCCTTTATCCATCAAGTCCCGTCGCAACTAACATCCACTTCCTTTTCTTACAGACTTCCTTCCCCCCCCCTTTTGCCTCTCTCATATAATACAATTTTTTTTGTTCAATCTTCCAGCAGCATCCTTTGCTTCTCCTATATACCTTTTACCCCCGCCTTCGTCTCATCCGTCCCTTTTCCCCTCCTATACCCCTCCGGCCGCCTCAGACTTAATTACTAGGAAGACTCATTAAACCACGCCTGGGTGGTATTTGAAAACTTCCGCCGAATTAATTTCCCGGCGCTTTGAAGGGCCTCGAGACGGCGGTTTATCTCTGCAAACCTGCCTAAGCAGCCTTCCTCTACTGAATCTTATCACGTCAAACTACATGTTTGTGGCTGCTGGGGAACTTGCTGGACTAGCCATAACGCAGGGGGGATTACATGTCTATGAAAATACGAGTGTTGTGTTGGCATAGCCCAGGCTTGCCCGGGCGATAGTAGATCGCCTTATGGTCCCACAGCCTGGTTGAAGCACTTTAAACTAATCGGACACTCGCTGGATGGGATCATTTCCCTTTTACTGTAAATGGCGGCGGCGGCTGAGTCGGTTGCATAAATTATGTGGAGCTGTCCATTGATCCATGATGTGCATTAGCGCAACCTTGTTTCCGCAGGTCATGGGCTAAATTGTGCTCAGCTGCTCACACTACAAGTCGCTGGCCTCTTTTTTCCGAGTTTTTGGGTGACCGAATTTGAATGGAAGCAATATGTTTCAGTGACAGATTGTTGGATGCCATATTGCTAATAGCTTCGTCGTGGGGGCAGCAAAGTATACCCTCCGGCCGTCAGCGAACGAATGGACAGTTCTTCCTCCCGCCCTCCAGAGGCGCTGTCTCCACCCATTGCGCATGCGTAGAACGCGGGCCAATCAGACGCGTCGCAGTAACAAATGCGGCGGGCCAATCAGAAGCGTCGCGGTAACAATATGAGGACCAATGAGAAGGCGTATACATACACACCCATTACGATTTTAATACTATAAATAGCCAGAGTGTGGTAATAAATGCTGTAGACCACACATTTCATAAGTGATAAGATTATCACGGAAAGACCCTCAGGCACTGCACTGTACTGTAGCGTCAAAATGTTTTCAACCGTAGTGCACTTGTCAAAATGAGCAGTGTTAGCTATTTGGGTTGCAGTAATGGAGAGATGGAGAGAGAGGGTAGGGCTCCTGTATACATACAAGAGGCTGAAGAAATCCTTTTAAGAGGCCAGGGTTTCTGGATGAGGTCGGTGGGTCCTAGCTGCTGGTAAGGTTAGCCGTCTGGAACCGCAGGCACAAACCCATTGGCCCACCTCCATAGAAAATTCGCTTGCAGGGAAAACCTGCGGAATCCGAGGTAAGCTCAGCGTGAAACGCGGGGGCAAACTTCGCTCTAACTCGCCGGGGAAGCGTGAAGAGTGGAGAGGTGTGCCTGTCTCTCGCATGAGAGAAGAGAGAGAGAGAAGGAGGGAGGGAGGGAGAGAGAGAAAGAGGACCCACTGTTGAGAGTTGGGACCCAGAAACAGGAGAAGGGGACAAAGAAAAGGGAGAGGTCCCGGTCTATCTCCTGAGGGTCCATTTCAAGCCAAGCAGTTGGCATCAAAAAGGAATGCGTGCCCGGTCCAGGCCTCGAACTGAGGACTTTAGAGGTAGTGACACCTCGTGCCAACAGACAGACATCTCTACATTATATGAAGCAGAAAGTTCGTTGGTGCGTTAGTTATACATAAATTCAATGCCTTTCCATCACGAGTACCTCACAATGCGAATTGATCAGAATCTTCTGCTGATCAGTGGAATCAGAAAAAACGTCAGGTTCATAGAGTGGATGGTAAATTCCTCTCATCTTAACTCGAGTCTGTCAAATGCCGCCCACTTGATCCTACTGTTCTGGTTTGGGGAGGAGGGTGGGGAAAAAAAGGAGACTTCAAAGCGGACATTTTTTGAAGTGGTAGGGAGATGGAAAGGTTGGGAGTCGATTGAGTTTGGCAATATGGTGTGAACCCAACCGGCACCTCATTTGAATGGACCGAGAGCCTTTTTTTTCGACAGAGCCTCACATCCTTCAGACTGAAAGACGTTCAGAAGTGATGGCCCTTCTGGTCTCCAACACCATTACCATGCATCTGATTATTCCTCCACAACCATTTTTGAGATCATCTTTTTTTCTGAGTCTATTCTCTCGATTTTGTGACGTACCCATGTCTTTAACCAACAAATATTATCTGAAGTCTGACGAATGGATGGCTTTTCTTGTGTTGATTACTGATAATGTATCTTAGAAATTGATCGTCATGAGGTGAGTTTGGAAGCGCGGAGCATAGTGACTATATCTAGTGGCATTATCTGCAAGATCCGTTCTCGCCTGAACATAATAAACTATGGGGGGCGAAGCAGGTCTGGGCTGGAATGAAGAGGGATGGATGTGCGAGTCAGCAAATATCAAACAGCTCACTTTGTCATGTCTGCACTATACTGCCTGTTTTTAGCATTTTAAAAATATATGTCATTTTTTTCTAGGAGTGAAATACGCAGTGCTTCCCAACGGTGACCTCTTCATCTACTCAGCTAGTCCAAGCGACGGATATAAGAGTTACTCGTGTCGGACTCTTCATCGACTGACCAAGGAAGTTCATGTCAGCTCATCCCGAGGCCGTGTAATCATTCAAGGTAATTAATACTCTCACATGTCATTTCTTGTCGTTTTCATCGTGATGCTGCATCACAGTGTTATTGTCCCAGGCACAATGTAGAGTCACTTGATACCGAGAGTATTAGTGTAGTCCTATACATGCTGTCGCGTCGCATTGATTTCACCTCTTCCACACCTGTGCACTAGTGCACATTGACATTTCCTACGCCGCATTGTCCTCATGTCATGTGCACCCCCATTATCTCTCAGAATCCAATGTTATTTTACCCCAGGCATCTTCACCGGTTCGGCTTACACGTCAAGTAATGTGCAGTCAAAGCAGCGCATTTATAGTACAAGTTTGAGAAAGTGCCAAACGCAGTGTTTTGTACCACCTTTGTTAAAATACTGACACATAATATCACTATCAAATCGTTAATAAAACAGACTCCATTTTTTCTTTATGTTATTGATACGATGGAAAGGCAATGCTGTACTGTTTCATTTTTATCCTGTCCAACAAAAGCGAAAAAAAAATTGCGAGCACAGACTGCAAAAAATTGCCCCTCAGCATTTACGTTGAACAATACTGGCGCAACAGCCATTTTTCCTTCCTCTCACATAACCCTAGGCATCTGCTGAAACAATAGTCGCGGTTGCAAACCACAGGAGAAAAAAAAACCCAGCGTGCTTGATTCCCACCGCAACATTCTCCAAGAAGTATCTGCTCGCAATTTGCCAAAGACGTCGTGTAGGTCAACAATCGGCAAGCCAGGAATGAAGAGGTCGGACGGGAATTTGCGAGTCTGGCGTCGCATAGTAGCTTCCAACGCCGCCTAATACGTTTAAAAGCCGAGCAATTTGTCAAGTGCCAATGGGGGGGGGGGGGTAGCTAACTTGGGGAGGGGGAGGGGGTGTTCTAACTCGGGTAATTTTGTGTCCCAGCTTAAGTCCACACGCTTGCCAAGATGGCCGAACCTAGGACTCGAATAAAGAGGCAGCAGCTGCCGCAACACATTCTAAAATTTTCGTGTGCTGCTGCCCCTGGTCCACTTACTCTGCTCTATTCTCTGACGACCTCCCGGAATTGCAAATATTGATTCCCACCCCCCCACCATTCCTCCTACCATCACCCTCTACCCACACCACCACCACACACAACTCGGCTTGTTCGCACAGCTCCAATGAAAACTTTGGGGATTACATCGGAAGGCTGGAGGATGTTTTAGGGGACAGCTGGAAAGCCTTCACAAACCTGATGCTGCATGTCGGGTCCCCTTTTGCAGCACAGAGGGAGAAAGATTTTTGATCTGACAATAGGGTTTGACAGAATTCTATTACATTCTGTCCAAGTTCAGTTTGAATTGAATAAGTTGACCAGACCTTGATTTCACTACAGTGCATACTAGTTAGAGAAAATGGCCATCAGTCACTCTGGTAAATACTGTACATTATACAAGGGTGTTTGTAAATGAGGCGTGTGACACCCTCAGGACTGCATTGCGCTAAGTGCTCGCTGATGTTTAGAAGCAAGGAAGCGAAAGTTGTTTTGCACCTTAAGGGCCTTCTGTACTGCATATTTTAATGATATTTGTACCTCTCAGGCGGTCAGCTTTGCAACAACATCAACAGCATAAGTGGTGAATATTTTATGCAATTTTTTTTGAAGCGTTGTTGTTGAAGTTTAGGAGAATAAAAAAATTGTGGATTTCCATCCAAGGACGTTTAGTGTAGCTTCCACTCATCATTTTGAAGACAGCGTGTTGCTGAAATTAAACGACCAAAGAGGGGTCTTCCAGAATTTATGAGCAGGAAGGAGACGAGGCAGTTTGCAGGGATGTAGCCAGAGCGTTAAAATAAATTACACTCGAAGCCACCCGACACTGCATCAAGCATAAAGAGGACAAGTGTCACGTCATTCAAGTAGTAAACACAACTTTAAATTAAAAGGCATCTCTCTCCGTGCCATTGTCTGGAAGACGCTTCGTTTTTATAGGTTATCACCATTTTTTAAAAAAAAAATTACTTCCACGCCTCTTATATTTGAATTGTTGGTTTAAAAAAATTGCAACAATGGAGCAGTTGTCAATCACACTCCGAATGTGACGTATACGCAACCAAAATTAGGTATACACGATATCGATTTTGAGAGTGATGCACTCATTCCCAATTGGTACGTGGCACATACACGCACTGTAAGCCTCAACGTCAGTGAACTGTCACCGCAGCTGCACAGTTCTGCTGCATTGTAATCCTGCTTGAAAACCAGGGGGGGGGGGGGGCTTCAAATTGATTATGTGCATCTGGTTGCAGGATTGGAAATTACACTCTTATTATTATATTACTGCATACTTCCATCCAAAGATTGCACTGCTGCAAAAAAAACTGAATATTACCCAACTGGGCCTGCGGGGTAAAATGTATGCACATATTCCAATAACATTCGAGGTCCGCTTCGTCTCTCCTTTTTTAAAAAAATATGAAAGGAAGTGAGTGTAGGGGAAGTGGATACATGGACCCAAGCTCTCCAGTGGGAAGGTCCGTCTGTGCAAATAAAAAAAAATCCAATGGTTTTAATTAAATTGCAAATTATGTGGCCGCGTAGGATTTTTATCGCCCTCCGAACGCTGCCCCCAATCCTTTCATTGGTCGTTCAATCTAGGAGAAATTCTTTCCTTGTCTGATGCAGATTTAATGCGTAACTCTCATCGTGATTATACAAGTGGAGTCTTTAGTCTTTGCATAATTATATGCAGTGTATGCAGTAAATTATGGGGGGAAAAATCACAGGCAGTTTTAATGCATCCATTTTATGCATGCAGTTTGTATGGTACAGAGCTTTACCTGAATACGCCATCAAAATCCTGAGGCTTGTAATTTATCGTTACTGATAACATAATTTCACTTGAGAAACACAGGTTGCTTTGAATATTAATATTTACACAGGAAAATGCATGTGCATTCAAATTGAGACCATGTGTATGTTTCATATGAGCATAATGTTTTCAGAGGAAATAATCCAAGCAGCGAAGGTCTGGTCCACATATTTTGTACCTCTGCATGTAATTATAGTAATGGACTTTGTTTATTTTAAAATGGACGTGCCAGATCTTTTTTGAGAGACACAGCTAACGTAAACCATTATTTTTATAGAGCATTCATTAATTAGGCCGTGGGGGGAAAAAAATAAGTCGAGTGCATAGTGGGGGGTAGATGTGAGCTTCACGCGGAATTCATTATTTGTGGAAATGTTATGAGTGCTTACTTTTTTTTTTGAGGGTACACTGTACCTGCAGTTGTGCGGAATGCCTAAAAAAGGGCCCTTGGCAGACCCTGAGGCGACGCTGCTGAACCAAACAAAAAAAAAGTAGCGAGAGAGAGAGAGAGAGGGAGCTGAATCCATCAGGGCTGGCGTGAATGTGGGAAAAAGTAAACGTGCTGAGCCCACAATTGCAGGAAAGAAGATTCAAAGCCTTTGTTATTTTTGAAAACACGCCACCTGCTGGGATCCTTGCGGTACACATGGTTTCATTTCCCCATGTTTTCTTCCGTTTTACCCTCCCCAGTTTCGCATTAGCAGCCGCGAAATTGGCATTAGTTTGCGATCAGGCTTGATATTGGGTCTAGAAAATATATAATGTGATACTCAACAACTGCAGTGATTATTGGCACCACAAAAATATGATCAACAGTGTATTGTACTGTATACATCACGGCATGAAACAAAAAAAAAACTTGGCTCCTACATTTTTCATTTAGGATCGGTCCAAATTCTGCACTTTTTTCAATTTTTTTGCTGCATCCTATTCCACCGCATGTAGGCCTTATAGTGCAGGGTGGTCCTTAATGAAGTAGGTGATTACAAAGCAGAACTGCTCTTACTCCGTGCCATTCACTGGGAAATCAAACTGGCGGAAACTTTGCAAATTTCTAGTCCCCACCCCATGTATAAATAGCGGTGGTTTATGCGTCCACAACCATATACAGCACGATGCGTTGTAATCGTATTTCACAGCGACTACCCCGACTGAGAAGGTGTTGCAGCCGCCTGCTTTTGCCTCTGGTCTAGGAGGCTCTCCTATCCTTTGCTGCAATTATGTTTCTGCTTTTAAATATCACATGAGCTGGGTTTCCCACGTGCCAAATTGTTTGGGGGGACGGGGGGGCTTGCTTTTCATTCAAGCGCAGGAGAGAGTAACCCCTGATGCTTTGCACTCATGTTATTCAGCCAGCCAACTCTTTTGCTCTGTATACACCTACCAGGCCCCGGATATTTTTTTTTGAATATACGTGTGCACGTGGCAAGAGCGACACGGCTGGGGGAAAAAAACACTGTATTATAATTTTTTTTACGGTTTGATTGCATGTAGTGGGTTTGGCATGCCGATGTACAGTATTATAAAGAGTGTGATGTAAAACAGGAGGCCTTTGTACAGGTCCACTTAGGGATATCCGGAATGTTTTTTTTGTATAATGTATTGAGATGCTTCAGGCCACAAAATGCGGTGTTATTTTATATAGTGATGGGATGCAATACGACCTAATCCTGGAGCTTATGGTGTCAGCTTCTATATTCAGATATGAATATTATCAAATATTATCAACCTTTGATTGTGGCACGATTATGACGCGCATTTCTCTTTGTGACTTATGCCCTTTCCCATGTCAACGTCTCAGTGATTACTCTAAGATTGTTCTGATGATAACAAATTGGCTTAAAATTAATACTAAATTAATAATTAATCTAACCGAGATTTCAAGTACCGGTAATTTGTGAGTGAGTGTTTGAATAGAATCATTGTATAGTAATGTTTTCCAGGTTAATGTGGGCCGGTTGCGGCACGAATGTGATTACGGCTAAAGTACCAGACATACATGTTAATAGTCTGGCTATTTATCTGCATGTCAAGTGGGACTAGCTGCCCTCTAGAAAACTAATGTGGACGTCCTGTTTGCGGCGCGTCAGTTTTGAAACGACCATTTAGAAAAGCTGGGCGGGGAAAAAAAAACCACAGCGTCCATTTTTTAAACCCTGTCATAATTCATAGCACTCTTTTTAATCTTGGAACGAGAGCAATAATAATTAAGTTGGTGTCTATTTGTGTCATTCTGTAGGCAACCGCTTTGGTTGACGGCACCATCCTCTCTCTTTTTTTTAAAATCTTTTTTATTGGTGGTGACCGCTTCACAATTTGATTATGATAGTCAGTCATCCGCGCGCTTTTTCCAGTGCACCAGAGGATAAAAGGCCTTTCATGCAGTAGTTGGGCTCTTCGGTACCAATCATGGGCATGTCATAGCCATCCCTCGACCTCGGCCCCCATAGTCATGTGGCCCTCCCCTCCCATTCCCCCACACTCGACCACACCCCTTCCGACGTCGAGCGTCGCCGCCGCCGCCACCGCCGCCACCGTCAGCACCGCCGTCCAAAAGAGCGTTGTTCACAATACAAGCTGGCCCCTCCCGCAATCGACTCTGTCTGCTGCTCTCCAACCGCATCATTAATTCAGGACCATCGGCACTATAAATTCCTCTCTGGCTCTTTGCCCGACCCACCCCAAACCACCCCTTTTCCTCCAAAATTCCATGCTCGACCCGTTGCCTACCCACGGTACAAAAACTCTTACGCCAGGTATGCTCTTGTACTTGGCCCACCGTCTTGAAACCAAAGGAGCCAAGTCTCTCTTGAAGCGGTTATCCCGTAATACTAGGAAAGGTTGTTGAAACTACATAACTAGGTCAGGAAGAAAATTAATTAAGTGCGCACTAATCAGCAGGACTATAATATATTTTGTGAGAATAAAATCAGTGAATACAGAATAACCTAACAATCCAAGAATCATGATACTGATCCCCTTATTCTGTCTGTCTGCTTATATGTCCGTGTTTACTCATTACCTATAGGTGTAGTATAGTTACCATATGTTTTCACTTTCCACGTTCACCAAATAACGAATTAGATGACATATAGCGGTCAGAGAGTGTGGGACCCACTTCAATGAAGGTTATAACACCCTGGTGGGCTTTGTCCACGCGACGACTCATCACCAACGTGAATGTAGTACTACTTTCTCCCCGAGAGCAGTAGTAGTGTGCGCCAACTGGTAGTGGCCTATGTACTACTTCCAGCAAGCAGTGTTGCAAAATTTGGCAACGAGTCCGCTACTAGTAGAGCGATAAAGGCACTGAAAACACACGAGCGAAAGGCAGCGAGTGAAAGAGACGATTTGGGCGAACAACAGATGGCGTTTACGCAGCGAGCGCATTTTTTCATTGCGCGCGTAGTTCGAATCTACGTATAATATTATCGTTCGAACTCTTGAACGATTGAAGTACCAGGTTCCATTGTAATTTTGAATGAGACTTTGAGTGTTTTGGCTGAATTTTCAGACACTTTATTTTTCAAGAGCTATTTTGTTTGAAATGAAACAAAACAAGCCGTTGCACTATCCCAGATCAGAACAGATATCGCCCTGGATTCCTGCAGTACAATCGACAGAAGTGTCGGTGCTGGAGAAGGACAGAGAGATCGGTCTCAGGGGCTCACTTACCCTAGGCCTACTTTATTTTGACTATTTATTCGCTTCGCTCGTGCAACGGCGGAATCGGAAGGAAGAAACGGGGATAGGAACAAAAAAAACAAACATGTGAAAGGTTTATCCGAAACTTGGTTTTGGAGGCGACCCCTTCCCTGCCTTGCTACTCCCGCATCCTCTCTCGGTCCAATACTAACTCCATTACGAGGCAAAACGTCCCGAAATCTCGTTCCTGGCGTCTCTCCTTTCCAGTAATCTTGTTCCCCTCCCCCCCTACAGACAGGATTTTATTCCTTTTGAAGTCTCGTGGACTGACGCAAGGGGCTGCCCAGAAAGACAACTCGACAATCCTTCCGACCCCACGGTTCGGATTCCTACGCTCAATTCCTATTTTTATCCGGAACCACACAAGCTCACACAGGGGGAGAAAAAAAGTGCTGTCATCTGTAAAAGTTTGATTCGTCGATACTGGTCAATGGAACCTGGATGCGGCGAATAGTTGGAAATTTTTTTGTGTTCGCTCCATCAGGAGTGTTCCACTTTTATTGCGGTAAACTTTTTCTTCATTGCGGAATAATGGAGGCGTGACGAGTAGGCCTATACGTTTTTTGCTGAGGGTTGTCATTCGTTGTTTTATTGCGGAATCAAATCCCGGGGAAACTGGTACACAATTAATCCTAACGCGGTACCATGTGCTGTAAATATAGACCTGCGGTAATAGGAGCATACCTTAGGTATAAAGGCATCAGTATCGGCATATAACGCAATAGGCATTTTTGCAAATAATATTGCATAGAAAGTATGCAAATATTTATTCTTGTAGTAAACATGACGGTATATTACGGTAAGGAACCTAAAAATTAACACCCCAAAATTCTGACACATTGGATATCAAACTACGATACTATTTCAGTTAAGCAAAGGAAGCTAATATTATGTCAACACCAGTTGTAATTACGTCATTCTTTTAAATTTTTTGCATTCGTCATAAAACCGGGAAATTGGTTTCATCCAGGATATTATGCAACATCAAGCTTGTTGAAGGCGACGTATAACTTCCAGGATCAAAAAACCTAACCCGGACGGTATTTTTTCCTTAGAAAATGACAGGTGCATATTATGTAGTAAAAATGGTTAATTAATAATACGATAATAAGTTCAGTCAAAGTCATCCACTTTTATGGGTGTTATAGTTATTTTACAGTGAACTTTTATTAAAAATAACAATGACGCAAAAAATGGTAGAAAGGGCTGAAATATGAGAAAAAAAATCTAACGGCTGATTAAAATTGCCATCAGCATGTGTAAAAGAAGCGATTAAACGTGAAAATAATTTCCATAGGCTATTATGTATTCCATTAACTGCAGCAACAAGGTCACTCTCCAAAGACTTATTGAAATGTGGTGGTATATTGGTGAAATGAATTGAGCAGCACTATACTGTAATCAACTCGGAACGTGCAGTTCTATTTACATTTTCTGTTTATATAGGGATATGAGATTTAAATATTTGGGAATAATGAGTTTTGGGCATAATATTGCTGCTACCTACTTCATTTTAATCTCTAGTAGTGTACAGGATTGCATAGCAAACAAGATTTGCACAAACATAATTCATAAAATGTATGCTGATGATTTTCATACCGGCCTGTTATGTTGGAATATAGTCAGCATTTCGGTGGGCAAATGGGCGTGTAAAAAGTAGCATTTGTGTCAAGTTAAAAATTAGAATTCATGGTACATGAGCAGACATTAATCTCAGAGCTCACAGATTATAATTGCTGACTTGACAAAACTACACTGTAAAAGAGTCATAAGCAAAATGGACGAACCCTGTTGGTGTGCATAATTAAGTATTATGGACTGAAAAAATGATAGCCGTGAAACTATCATTAAAATTTGGCGAAAATAATATTGAGTTATGCTATGTATTGTCTTAGGCATATGAAGCCTATACTTCTAAGCACGTCATCTATCTTTGAATGCTATGGAAGTTTGAGAATAAGCGGAATATTCACAGCAGCTGCATACGAGTCAGACATTTAAATATGTTCCATTTTTTTCGATAAATGATCACGAAATATGACCAGCCGTTAGCCCCCCCTCCCCCGTGAAGTACTTTCAAAGAAATATCGGCAAAATGAATCAAAATCTAGTAAAGCGAGAGACTTCACTCTGATGTGGCTCTGAATTTTCCTAGTTTCCTAAAAGTCTGCCCGAGTCCTTAGCTTTCAACTTCAAAGGATCAGCATGAGCCAGCACATTACCTCATTATTTTATAAAAAAAGGAAAAAAAGAGCTTTAACTCAGATATCGTGCCGCTGATGTAAAATCTAGTGTTAAGGGATGGTATTATAAACGAAAATTAAGCAAACTGCAGTGTTTGCCTCACGCACACCCATTAATAATGGTCCACATAATTGCCTAAAATTTTTCATTATTGCAAGCCAGGCGTAATATTTTACAGGACAAAAACTTGACTCTTTTCCTAAGCTGTAATCCCATGCTAACTTTCAACTTAAAAGTTACCAAAATTTCAACTCCTAGCTTTCAAAACGACCTCGGTTCATTCGTAACGTATGTAACCATAACCCCCTCAGAAGCCAAGAAAAATATTACGCTACTTTTCTTGGATTAGTTCCAAGTACTTCCCTGTTAAAATGTGTGACCATCGTGTCACACACGACTTCCTGCATCATTCGACCTTATAATTCCGCATGAGTTGGTAGCACCCAAAAAACTTAACTATATTTTTTTAAAACTCTCTCTCTAGCTGCCTTTTCCATGTTGGCTCAATCTGTCGGCAAGGCATGAGTTGAACTTCCTGGATAGCTCTTCTCCCCTAGTCTCCTCCTTCCCTCTCCAGGCTCCCACTCCAAAAGCCCTTCTTCTTCACCCCAGGAGACATGTGGCCCTATAAAAATGTGTCCCCCCCTTTCCAACCCGCACCCACCGCATCTCCGGCTGTCTCTTCCTCTTAATCCGCAGCAGCCACTGGCTCTATTATATTAGATGGGGTTTTTATAAAGTTTGACTTCCAAGAGTATAGGAGGAGGGCGAAAAAAAGGTGGTCAACCTTTCCAACCCAAGTATACCATTTTTTTTCGCCTAACAGTTCGCTCGAAAAAGTTGGGGGGGGGGGGGGGGGNGCGCGGAGGAAAGGGTTTAGTCTGAGCGGAGGAATATCTTACTGACAGATGAATACGAGAGAGGCGAGGTCTCTTGCTGAGAGATGTGAGTTTTTCATCTTAACAAAAGAAAGTCATAAATTGGGGGAAAGGGGGATGGGGTTTTTTTTTTGAAAAAAAAGAAGTCATGAAGCTTGAAAATTATGGGGTAAGGTCGGAGGGTTTTTTTTTCGAGTCCGGAAGCGGAAGTGCGCGAGAGAAAACGGGACCTAAATGAGGTGTGCTGCTGGAAGGAAAAAAAGGATGTCCGATTGTTGTACTTTTGATGGCGACTGTTCACACCTGAGTAACCAGAACACCTTAGCTAGAGAAATGTGATCACGCTAACACCAAAATGGTGTTAACTCCGGAAATTTGACGTGACTTTTTATACGTGACTAAAGGATGTTTTCTAAATTTATTTATGTTGTCCTACAATGGCACGTGTTACTGCTGGACGTGTTCTCACGAAAGGCACACTTTTTTTTTCATTGCGACTTGATGTGGTCGATGTGGACATTTATTTTCCTTGCTCGCTTAGCTCGACGGTGGCGCTTCGCCCCTTTCGATCGCCTTCGGTGCTTGGCATTCCCGTTCGAGCCGACCCGGTGGTTGACGTGAGAAGAGACACCAATTTCCGGTTTGCATATGAAAAGGGATTCCGATGCTATAGAAAACTAATATCGATAATGCTGCCAGTTGGCGGGGTGCCCGATAGTGGCGCCGCCCGAAGCGGACGGGTGGCTGGATGGCTGGTTGAGGCGATGGTGGCGCTATTCTGGCGGCCATCGGCGATATTAGGCAATCGGGGAAGGTGCAAACTCTTATTTTGGCAATAGCTCAAAAACGGAGGGGAAATATGCGATTCTGAAGATGTTTTGGTTCCCAATTGTCGATGAGAGCTTTCCAGCGAGCCATTTCCCAACCCGCTACGACGTTGGAAAGTTCGAGATATTTTCAATGCTATAATTATCATCGGATAGGGGCTTTGTATATCGGATAATTTAGCTTTCTGATTAACCTTTCTGGACAGAGGTTTCCTTACAGTCTGCAATTAGGCCCCCCAAAATCTGGAGCCTCCTAAAGCTGCCTCCAAGATTGTACTTGATTCTCGCATTCAATTACGTCCTTTCCTCATTCCGGCCGCGACTTCCTGCCATTTTGCTGGGACGGTGGAAAAGGGGGGAAAGGAAGGAAAAGGAAGAGTGGAGGCGAAAAAAGGTTTCCAAAGTTTCCCGCCAAGGCAAACGGTCCCCTGCGGAAGAACGGGTCTCATCAAGGCTCCACCGATGGCCCTTTTTCCAGACATTCTCCCAGGGACGCTTCAGTCGCCAACCAAGATGGACGTGCACCATTTCCACCGCCACTATTCCATCCAACTTCACCATCTCCTGTTTTTTTCCGCTTCCCCATTTGTGCCTTGTTGTTTGGCATTTGGCGTATAAACTGCTGGGAGAAAAAAAAAACTGAGCGAATTTATTGGAGGCTAATGGTTGACTTCAAAGAGGAGATAATTGAGGAGTTCGTGTGCATGACTAATTGGAAGTTGTTTCTGATCCCTCAATTTATAAGGAAAAAAAACTTTTGTGCTGAATAGGTTTCCGTTACGTGAGAAGGAAATAGGCTACTTCCGGCGCGACATGACCTGTTTATCAAAAATGATGGGTTGTCGTTATATACAGGGTCCGTTATGAACATGTTGCATTGTTTATCTCGTGAGTTGTAGAAATCCAGGCTTTAATTTTGGCGTAGCAACATCCTCATTATCATTGGAAAAGACACAATCACATATTATATTAATGTCTGCTACATAATAATATACTATCCTGATGCAAGTGGATGTTAGATTAAGTATTTTAATCGAGTTTAAAACGAGGTAATAATAAATAGGCAATTATTTATGTCGGAGTTATTGTTGGCTTTCGCTCGCTGTATGTGGTGATTAAACTAATGCATTATTCCAAAGTAATACTGCGCTGCAAATCATTCAGAGTGCAACATGGTGGCAGAAAGGCTCACAAAAAAATAACCGAATTACACAGCAGCACATGCTACATGTGGACTATGTGTTGTACAGTAAGTGTAGAAAACAGCATTAGATTAATTAATTCCCCTGGTCTAATTTCAGAAAATATGCAGTCAGATTAGTACACGCATTCGCAATTTTTTTAAATCTTGACCTGATGCAATATTTTGTGCACCACTCCCTTCAGTACTTTACACTGTGTTGTGCAGTAATTTATGGACTATGTTGTTGACAGCTGGATATCTATTTGACAAACATAATTGAGTTCTCTCTTGCGTTGCTAAATATCACGTATTGTTACAGGAAATAAAACTATTTTTGGACCACATCAGCAAATTACAGCAAAACAGCCCTAATATTAAAAGACACTTTTTTTTGCAGAGGCCTACAGTACATTGTGTAGCTCTTTGATGTGGAATAGAGCCCATATTGCCCTTGCATTATCCGGAATATCACTGCATGGCATACAGTATTATTTTCTAGCTACTTGATTTTGAAACTTTGTAGCACTTCCTATACGTGGCATGATCATTATTATTGCATATTTATACAAACTTCATTTATTCAGGAGAAAAATTACAGAATGTACAGTACGTACATAGTACTGTGGTACATAGTGGTACATAGGGTATAATTTTTTGTGGAAGAAGCCTTAGGTGTTTGATGCTATTCTACAGAACCTCATGGTCCTGGTATAAAACCTCGTTCATAAGAATCTCACATTGAAGGTCCTAATTTGCATTTTTAAGGCTCAAAAAATGGGGGGGGGGAGGAGAAGATTAATGAACCTAATGGCAAGAAGAGCGCCGCAAATCTCGTCTGTTTCTAGTTTTAGGATCAATTTCGGGAGACGATTCATAATAAATTTATGAAAGACGATGGGATTCATTTGACAGGCGGATTGGCAGAGGGGTTAATTTGGGAACAAGGAAAAGTTGGGTCGCTCAGACGGATTTTGGATTCCTGATTGCAGAAACTCGCCCACAGCCAACTCTCATTAATAGGTAACTTTTATCCATTACTTCCCTTCACTTTCTTCATCAGAAAGCAGATGTTGGCAGTTTCTATGAGCTTGAGTGCAGCACTTTCCCTCCCCAGATTTTTCATTATTTTGGTATTGCCATTGTAAAATATAGTTCTTTTATGCTACAGGGTTACGTTAGAGGCAACATATCAGTGAAATATTTACCAAATATTTTCCACAATTTTGAACATTTTTTTTGTGAATAAAATTATAACCCAGCTATATATACATGAGTCATAATGATCATCATAGATTTTTATGACATTCCGGTCGTAATTATGCAGAGGAAAGCAATGATACATTTCGATTCTACAAATGAGAGCATTATTAATTTTGGTAGCAAAAAACTCATGCGACGATTTCAGTTCGTGAGCGACCTTTGTGGAGATAAACGAACTCCATAATCAGCTAAATTAGCTCTGAAGCTTTATTATCATTGCTGTGCCCCGGAATTTTGCCTTTGATCACAATACAATTAGTCGTTGTCGACAGACAACAGCAACCGGACTTCAAACAGTGCCGTGTGAAAAATTTTGCTATTTCTTTTGATGTTACTGCTGGCCCAGCATTGTCTCGTCGATGGAACTAATATCTATAACTGCGTTTGGTCATTGCAGTAATTAACGCACATTTTGCTTAATGATGTCCCGAACTAGAAAGCAGGATATTTCTGGAAATTCATACACGCTTTATAGGTTCAGTAATTATGTCACATGTCAAATTTCTTTCGTTTATTCGTTGCATTTTTTTCAATTGCAAATGATGTGTACGATGTGTTTATTCACCTTTTATAATTCTTGTACAATTTTTGAGTTCATTCCGTCCCTCAAACTTTTGCCACTTCTTTTTTTAAATAAACAAGTGTAATTATTAATCAGCGTCCCGACATGATGAAAAGTAGCCCCCAGCTCTGCAAAATGAGGTATTTGGCAGTTTCTGCCCAAGGTATATATGCTGGGCATTGTATGGTTTTTGAAATAAAAGCACATGTCACACTGACGCTACCGTGCTCGCTGTCGAAAAACCCGTTGACGTGTTGCATGACTTTAGGCTCAATTCCTTCAGGCATTTCTATTCAGGCTTGGTCGATACCGCGTGCAAAATGGGGGGTGCAGGCTTTTATTTGCATGTCACAAAAATGTGGAGAATCAAATTTCCTGAGGTGAAAGACTTATGGTTTTTGCACGAACTGGGAAAGATCGACCCTGTAATATGACTACTGTAGGCACACCCAAGTTCCAGCCCCCCAAAAACCAGAGTAAGGCGAAGACAATAGAGGCTTTTGGAATGATGTATGACTGCATGAATGTGTGCAGGTGCACCAAAAATACTGGCTGTTATGTGCACGGAAAAATTGTCTTGCATATTTTATGCATTTAAGTGCATGAAAAATATATATGTACCGGTATAGCAAAATAGGGATAAACCAAGGGATAAACTAGTGAGCCTTGCCAAAATTTGGCAAAACCTATATAATCAGCATGACAGCGTCAATCAAACAATTTTAATGAGAATGCCCGTCGTTTTACCACATAGTACTATTCTTCACGCATAGATGGCGCCCATTCCCTCGGCACACTCCTGCCACCTTCAGATCGTGCGAGAGATAGGGGTACTATCAGGTCGGACAAACATCCGACAAAGAGAATAAGCCTATATATAGTAAGATCAAATAAATAAATAAATGTTTTATTGATATTTTCAGAGCCAAAGGGTACTGAGCCTCCAAGACTGTCTGTGGAGAAGAGGATATCTCGACACGTGAAAGTGGGTGATGATGTAATGCTTCCTTGCGCCGCTCAAGCCTTTCCTCTGCCTTCATACACGTAAGTATACATTACAGGCTTGTATAATATTATACAACACCCGCAAAAAAGGAAAAAAAAAACCTCGCAGTTATTTTTCCCCCGAAAAACAGTCCATCCGAGCAATTCATTAGCCATTAAAAGCAAAAATGTTGGCTCGCTTTTTGCGATTGCGGCCGCGTCTTGAATTATGGTACATTGTGACAAATATTCTCGCCATAAAACTGGGTGCGAGTGAGATCTGACTGCAGTCGCATAATCTGCCAACACGCTCGAGTTTTTTTTTTTACTAAAAAATTGTGGTGTTGGTGGTGTGGGGGGGCAGGCAATTTGCACTTCATGGCACACGGTCTGGCCCCCCCTCCGAAAAAAAGGGGAGACTGGAATATGTTAATGATCAAAACTATAGGCTGTTGGGGTAAAACTGCGGCGGGGCAAAGCGAACAATTTGCGCAGATTGCTTTGCGCTTGGCTTACAATGAATGCGCAAATGAAGAATGAAATTAGCCTCCACCTAAACGGATTGAAAGTCAGCAGAGACAAGCACCTGCATGGCATTTGCATGGATATTTGAAGCCTGGGGGTGGGTACTCTCAGGCCATAATGGAAGCTGGGGTGTCAGCCTGAAAAGAGAGGGGGGGCTTTATTTTTGGCTGCATTTTGTTGTATAAGTTATATGCCGACCGGATGTTCAGACTGGTTAATTAGGCGTGGTTATTTTTGGTCAGTTCGGGCCACTTCACTTGGTCAATACCGTCTGCCTGTAATGATTTCTGTCCTTTGTCACCATTAACTGCTGCGGGGTGTATTCTCTGTCAAAAATGTGTGGGAAATGCTTTGTTCCTTTCGGATTTCTAGCACACAGACTGTAGATAAATGTGGTGACCACTCATCGTTAAATTTAAACAAATGAAGTATACTTCAATGAATGAAAAATATACTTCATAGAAGGTTTAACATTATTTCTGTTGTATATTAAAATGTCGAGTTTTGTGTTCAGGTATAGCCAAAAGCAATAGTTTTGCTTGACATTTATTGATTCTCGATTTTCACAAACATGACAGCTTTATAATATTCTTTAAAGCTTGTGTCACGTATAACAGAAAAATATTGACAAAGGAAATATTGGATGCCGCATACACTGCAGGATATTGGCGATAATCCATTGCGAAGGAATGTGTAGCTTTTGTGGACTTAATAATATTTTTTGCGCGCATTATAGTGAGGCGGCCGTTTCGATTTTTTAATGAAAATATAACAGAAACGTTACAATATTCTCGTTGTACTCTAGTCATAAATTTATGAGCACTTAACAAAAGTGACTGAGCCATTTGAATCATTATAATTATCCTGCAGGTGTTTTCTGTAAAGGTTTCATGTAAATGTGACTTCTGTTCATGATTCCCAGCCCATCAGCAGAACCAGAGAATGTTACATATTCACACCAAAAGACCCGAAAAGTTGACGCGACTTTGGTAATTACAGGCCAATGACACCCGATTCCAGTAGAGTATAGACTAATATAAATGGATACTACGATTTTTTCTCTGCTAAAGAGTGAGTGAACTCTTATCCCCCCAAAAAACTTGCTTCAGGATAAGAATCTAGATCTGCTTCATAACATCAGCAAGCCAAGTGGTTTCCCGCACAGACGTCATATAATCCGGATCGTGTCAACTCTGTGAGTAGCAGCATTTGGACCCACATCAATCTACTAAAATGAGCGGATTTCTGTAGGAGGTGATTGAGGACAGCTGCAGTTGCTTATTATGATCCTGGTCAGATTGTGCTCTCAGTGGATGAAATGTTACTGTGCCGCAATAAAAGAGAAATTGCACTAACCTCCGGGGTATACATGCACGTGATAAATTGCGGGGTGGTTATACTGTAAACTAGAGAGGCATAAATACTACTGCATGCGTGAGTTACATGGTACCAATGTTGACACCCACAGGAAACAAATTTTGTTGCTTTTTATGGAATACATGTGTTTCATTGCAACCAAAAAAAAAGTACGTTACATTTGAAAGCAAAATAGCGAATCGTAACGCAGGTTGTAAGTGGCAATAGTCGCGACTAGAGCACTCCCGGCAGGAGAGAATAAGCAATTATGGAGAAGAGATATTGCCGGCAATAGCATGCAGGGAGGGCTCGGGATGAAAGCAAAGGCGGGCACTTTGATGGACGTGCCTTCCACGCCACAAAAGAGCTTCTTTCCCGGCTCGGAATTTCCCGCGAGATAAATCCAATGTAGGAAAAGTGCTTCACTTGGCTTTTCCACCACCACCACCACCACCACCACGTGTTGTTTGTAAGCCATGTCCCGAAGGAATGAACAACAACAGCATCCTTCCCAAAGGATTTCTCTCTCACATTGCGTCTGAATACATACAACTCACAAATATCTCAGGCATTTTCCTGCGCAAAGTTGGCAGCATTACCTTGCGAATTGTCATGTGAATCGAGGCGGTTATGCTATTTACCAGGGGGGGAATGTCGGGCATTAGCTCCTCCGAAGAATACTGTAGATCGCAAATCCATCCAAGCGTCCTGTGAACCATAGACCCTCAGGCACTCAGGGAAACTCTGGGAAAATTACTCTCACATTTACGACTGCGCCTGGCTGCATGGTCGAGAATAAGGTTTTTGGTTGGAGAACCCCCGAGATTGATTCCCTTCCAACCCAACCCCACCCACCAACTCTTCTCTCCTTTTTTTTCCTTTCCTTCCTTCTCTCGGCATCTTCCATTTCTTCCGCCTTCCCTCTTCCATTCTGAATTCGTTCTCTGATTGGGCGTCGAGCGTTTAAACCTCGTCGAGCGTCCTCTTTATTCCATGCTTGCACTTTGCCCTCTGGAAATTCCAGCCAGCAAGAAACCTTGCTTCTCAATCTTGAACTTTTTGCTACTCCCTTTTTTTTCTCCCTCTTCTCCGTCTTACTTCTTCTCAACTTGTCAAAGACTGTAGGACTGTTCTTCGACTCGAGCTCATGTTATTCCGATTCGTACGTCCAAGTTTTTTTTACACGTATTGTGAATCCAGGTTGAAAGGAATCGGACATTTCAGGTTATTATCGGCGTATGCACAATGCGGAATGATATTCTCATCTGACATCCACCAACGACAACCAGCAACGAAAGGCAAATTCAGGTTATGTTCCTTCCAGCCTTAGGTCTATCCCAACATCGTGTGCTATTATCCTGCAGGTAGCAGGATAGCTCGCAGCCATTGGATATTGGAGCTCTCTCTCTCTCTCTGTAGCTAGCCAGCCAGAGGAAGCTTGGTAGCCGAGCACGAGGCTTATCTGAGGTCTGCCAGACTTGCCTTTGATCACTTCCCTGCAGGCCTCCCTCCATTTCGTACAGAAGGGGGGGAGGATTGCCATCCCCAGGACGACCCCTCTCCTCCCTACCCCACATCTCTCTCGGCCCATTCACGGCCAGCACGGACGCCATCAAACTCGCTTTCACCCGCCCCTTCAGCCCAGATCAAGGCGCTCATAAACTAAATTACCTGGCCCTGATGGAATGCCGGGGTCTTCTTCCGTCTTACTTGCCACCCTCGCAGCCTCCTCCTGAGCCCTGATGATGCTGCCATCAAAAAACAAGCTGACCGGACTCTGGATCCTCTAAGGGTGCGGTCTTGCAACTGACAGGGATTCTTCAGATAATTGTACTCGGAGGATGGAAGGACAGGTGGTTTTGAGAGGCTGGGGGGATGCTCAGGATTCCATACGCAGTGATGTGTGCCATCTCTGTATATGAGCAGGATCTGATTAAATTTTGACTGGACCGTTGTGGTGGACTGACCGGTGGATGACCTGATTAAAACTAGTGGGCTCCGTCAAAGCAGCCAGGATCGACTGGTTGCCTTAAATTGGTGATTAAGGCGTTAATAAACTGGACGATTGAAGGAACCCGAGATGTGTCCAGCTGTAAATTCCCATTCAAATCCTAAAGCAAAGTTACAATTTCTATGTAACAACGAATCAAATTAATTGCACACAAGTGTAAGATCAGGATGAAAAAATTCCGTGCGGTAATGTATATTGCGGTTTTGAATCCAACGACATTGAGTTTCCTGGAGTCGTGATGATGGGAAAGAGGCAGTGAACCAATTAATTAATTAATAGCTAACTGGTTGATAGCCTCAATGTTCTACCTATGTTCATCCCCTGATTACGGCCTGTCATCACGTCTGGCGGCTTCAACAACAATTAACCGCCAAACTTTATTGTACTCAGGCAGAACAAATCGTCGCAAATTCTAATGCAAAACCTACATAAGTAAATCCGTTATATTTTTAGTACCTTTCATCCTCTTCATGTCCACATAATTTTGGCCAACTCCTAGTGATGACGAACCGAGGACTTGAAAGGTGGTCTCCTTTGGGTTTGTTGTCCCTGGCGACTCATATCTCCAGCCTATCTGGCAAGTCTCATTTGTCACTAGGACAACACACCGTTGAGGGAACCATTCAACTGACGTGTCAGTGGGACTGGTTGTTTTCGTATATTGCATAAAAGTGAAGACTACTTTTTATTTTTCGCTGTCGGAGTGTCTAGAAGCGGTAACTGATGTGAATGTAGAGTAGTGCAGGTGACAGTTTTGCTTCTCAGTCATTCCGTCAACGCCTGCGCTGAAGTCAGTTTACAAGGCTGGATTTGCGGAGAGCATGTCTCAGCCGTAACATTGTTCGAAAAATATCTGCATTTACATTTGTGCGCGGCTCTTGTCAGGGTTTCATCAGTATTATTGCCATTGTCAGTGGCCTGGAGATTATATGCGCTCATATTTTTAGAGTGATTTCAGCAGGACAGGTGCTGTACCGCAGATAAAATAAAGTAGGCCATATGTTGAACAAAGTACGTTCTCCACGGCACACAAAATTCTGAAATAAAAATCCCCGGGGGCGTATCAGCAAGGGAGGTACAGTAGTGTGTCAACATCATGCTTCATATCCCTAAGTAGCCTATAATTACATTCATTTGTTTGTCTTAACTGCGAACGAGCCCAACCAATGCACCCAACTATTCCAAGCAATTATTATGACTCAGCTACCAATTTTACCACATCACTGCTCGTAATGCCCTTCATGCACGAATACGTACTGTACAAAGAATCTCCAAAGACTCGCCATGGATCGTAACTAGTTTTAGTAAATTTTTTCCCCACTAATATGTAATAAGGATGTCTTTCCATGGACATTGCGGCTGCAAAAATAATTAATAAGTAGTAATTCCAAATAATTATTAAACGAGTATTTTTGTACATATTTCTTTTATTACATAACTTACAGAGAATGTGCTCGGACTATCCAGCATGACCCACTTCCCATCAAAACTGCACAACTTCCCTCACATTCAGCCCAAACTTGTTACTGTCTCTTGTAGTACTGTCTGAACACTACTACTGTAGCCTACATTTATTTCTCCCTCCCAACCCCCCCGATCTAGACTACTTTCATCCCGGCTCATTAGGGTTAGGGATGAGTTAACGATGAACCGCGGCTGCCCAAAGTTGGGCTGCAACGGGACCAATATTTCTCAGTGTGGGGCCCCCACTTATGAAAACGAGGGAAATTGTGGCCTGAGTAACTCGCCTTAACGAGCCCTGGTTGTGCGGAGAAGGGCAGAGTAGTCCTGGTTGGCTGGTTGGCTTGGGCTGGGGGGAAACGGGGAAGAACCGGGTGGAAATTCCGGAACCCTTTTCTTATCAGGAGGGGGTGGGTGGGGGTCCTAGAAATGCAGTCTGCAGCGATAGGATCGTCTTCGATGCGGAAATGAAGAAGTCCAGGGCTTATAGCTTGCCGGGAGGAAAAGAGACGGGCACAGACTGGTCCTTCGTCTGCCTGCAGAATGGCCACTTCCCTCGCCACCAGATGGGCTTAAGTAGGCCATTTTTCCTCCTATAGCTAGGGCCTGGGCTGCGCTGCGGCTTATACGGTAGAAGGGGATGGGAAAACTATGGCTGCGGGGGTGGGATTTAAATATCCGGTGCCTTTGGCGAGCAGGAGCGATGACTTATTTTTAAGGAGAATGGGGGGGAAAAAACCGGGGGGTTTGTACGGAGAAGAGGAAGTTTCATTAGGGTCTCGTCGTTCTGAAAGAGTCGAAATTAATATTGGTGCGGTGGGTGGTGTATGATGAGCATGTGGGTGTTGGGAAACATTCTACAGAACTTAACAGAGCAAAATTATGGAAATTAAACCAAATGAGAAAGCTTGATATCTTATTTTGTTTGAATCAATAGAAAATATTCCATACAACATTCGTTTCCCAACATGCTCCATATTTTGATTTTCACATTTGTACTTGCAATGTTGATGAAGCGAACTTTATGATTAGAATGAGACCCAGTGGGCCCCATGATTGTGTGAAAGGGCTGGGTGCATCTTTGTGCTGTTTCTAGGGCGCAAATGGAAGAAGTGCGTTTCCTAAAACCCGTTATCGGCATTTGGTTTAAGACTTCAAGTAGAATTTATCGGCAGGTAGAGGCGACACTTTGGTGGATCTGCCTCGTAAAATCCTCACTGGAACCAAATGCCGATAACGGCTTTTGGGATTCGCTTCTCTTTAATTATACAACCTGATTACTCTCTGTTACGTGGAACCATTTAAACTGGATGCTAATTTGATTAACAAGATAATAATTGTGATATAATTATAACGAAATCTGACTCGAGTGCTGTTGCTTGTTTGCTTGGCCCTTGTAAATATATGATTCATCTAAAAGAGAAGGTCACAGATGCTGCTTTTGAAGTCGTTAATGTCAAGATGCAAACTATCTTGAAACCGACGAAAAGTTGCAAAAAGGGTAGCTTATATTCCGCGAGCATACTTCCGTACACTCTGTAAGTCAACTTTTTGAGGCGGAAAAAGCATTGGGTGGAAAACTTTTTCAATAATAAATGATGACTCTTTTTGAGTCCATATCTTCCGATGCAATGTATTATTTTCTTGCTCTGAGGTTTACAGTACTGTCAACATCCCACGTAGGACATGTCATAGCCCAAATAAATTTTAAAAAACTTGGTCCAAGTTTGTACATTCTGATATCTGCAATTTCCATGGAAAAATATGTGAGAAGTTGTCGGAATTGAATCAAAACATCATATTCTTCAATTATTTAAAACAATCAGTTGGCTATATGTCACTTAGGCAGTTTCGTAAGTTGGCTGTACGAGGGTTTCGCTTTCAGCCTGTCGATTGCGGTACAGGGCTCGATACTTTGGAAGTGCAACAAGGATATCATGACAGTAAGGCAGTAATTGCAGTACTGTAGCTCTGACCAAAGCCGTAACCAGCACCGCCTATACTGCACTGTGCCAATTACCATTCTACTCTATTTAATTTGCATGAAGTCCTTTTCTTGCACTGATGTAGTGATTGTATTTAATGCAGTAACTACCTTTAAAAGAAGCTTCCTCATTATAATGCGGCAAAAGAGACACATTAAAACTGAAAATTGTGCGACGAATTTAATAAGCAATTACTGTACTTGGTCTACCTGCTTACAGAGTGAAATAAGGAGTTTGCTTTATTGACGTGCCATAAGCCATCCTACAACCTCTTTAGTAATTGCCTTCTTCCCCCCCTTACAGAGAGCAGGCGTAATATGCGAAAGTTGGCACTAATTATGAGGCATAATGGTATAAGTGCAACATAATGAAAGCATATTTAGAGATCCGACACATATTTTTATTACATGTCTCTTAATAAAACTACAGGGTGGTTCACTGCTCCTGCCTCTGCCTGCTCTCTCTATAACACACATATTCAGCGAATGTGATTTTTCACGAACTTCCTCATCTCAACTTGAAAAGTGAGAGAGGAGGAGTCGTGTATATATATATAGCGAAGGAGCTCACTATATATACTCGCCGGCCATGCGAACCTCGCTTTTCCGGACCACCGACCCGGGAATCGAACCTCGAACAAGAGGCTCACGTGAAAGGTGCAATGGGAAGGAAAAGTGTTTGGTGGGAAGATAGCATCTGGCTGCTGTGCTGGGGCCAGACAGAGGAATAAAAGCGAGATGGGGCACGGACCTTTCAAAATGATCAAACATGCTGTAGTATATACGTAGCATGCCTGCTATGTACAAAATATATGTTAAAGAGCAAGTAATAAGTATAACTCAATTTTGAGCCAGAACGCTTTACGTCCGTAAACCACCAGATATGTAATGTACTGCACTGCCATGTAATAAAATGCAAAATTCAATTGCACTCATTTTTCCTAATTGCCCCATTTTTTTCCACGTACTTTGGCTTACTGGTAACATTTTTTCTTCTTCTTCTTTTTCTTACTCCAGGTGGATGAAGGAAGAGGAGCAGCAGCAACTGGTGGGTGTCTCCTCCAACGAACGATTTTATCAGCTTCATGGAGTGCTACGAATCAGCAAAGTTCGCCTTCAAGATGCTGGCAAATATGTGTGCTGGGTCAACAATTCCGTCGGAAAGGAAACGGTCGAAGTTCGACTCGTCGTTACATGTAAGGTTCACTTTTTTTGGGCCCGCCTTTAGACACTGTAGAAAGTACGTATATTGTTACTTGAGATATTGATTTGTATGGTAGTTAGTTAAGTAACATAAAGCTATTATCCAATTTTATGGGTTGCCATTGTCGTAATTTATAACAACACCGCTGCGTTATCGGCAATTACAGTATGTCATTGATGAATATGACGCTATTGTATTAAATTCATATGCTTCATGCGCCGAGACATTTGCACAATCAACATAACCCGCCAGCAAGAAAATACACAAATTTTAATTCACATTCACTATGATGTTCGGTTACTCAGTTATTTCACCACCTTACTTATGATACGAGTCGTCATTTCGTAAAAGTCTCTGTCACATTCAGCAGTTCTACCAAATACGGTATAAATCGGCAGTTAGCGGCGGAGAGAGATTTATCTGGAGCAGCTGAGTACATCCATCCAGCCAATGATTCACTTCTGAAATGTCGCTGGAACGATCAGAGAGACAGAAGAATCCGCCACTGATCCACGTCGGAATCAGTCACCAAAACCGGTGTTAACCAAAGCGAAAACGTGACGTCCAAAGCGCAGCAGATTCCAGGAATTTGGGCGAAAATAACTCTACGAGGAACGGAACAACTCTTAACAATAATTTAGAAAAAATTGGTACCGAACAACATAAAAAAATGTCTCGCTTTATCTGATAAAAATAATAATGTGGCTATGAAATGATTGTAGTTAAAATAGTGAAAATTACACCAGCTATGATTATGCAGTAATGCCTGTCAACATATCATTCGTTAATATCGAAAAGCAATTAATTTTAAATCCTGAATTCTGTCCAATTTTGCCTGAAATGACATGAACGTCCCCCCCCTACCCCAAACCATGCAAATCCAGTCACGGAGTAATTATAAAATTCTGTGGTTTTATTAATTTATACATGCCCATCAAAACAATAATTTACAAGACCTCCATATCTGTACACAAAAACATGTTGCATTTGGCTCATTATCAACGTTCATAGCACAATAGTGAAGCCTTGCTGATGCGGTTAACCATGTTTTGCAACAGTTTAGGGTTGTACAGTGTATTAGTTCCCAGAAAATTTCATGAGACCTGTTGTGAAACTCTTCAAATGACATTTCATAACGACGGAAAATTGCTTTGGCTGGAAGGAGAGAAAAAGTTTTTTTTTCTTCTTCTCCTCCTCAGATGATATAGCCAAGAGCTACCTTTCCACTTTCCCCCAGCTCCGTCGCCTGCAAATCAATTAAAGTCAATTACTGTAATGAAGAAAGGAATGTGCAATTTCTGCCGAGCGTAATAATCTATCTGAAAATCTCAAAGTTCTCTTTGGGATGCTTGGTAATCATTTTGGTGGGAGGGGGGTGGGGGGTTGGAGAGGGGGGAAAGTAGAGGGTAGAGAACTTTGGTAATTGGAAACTATTTTGGGAGAAGCAAAGGAATCGATCGGTAGATTGTAAGCTGAGAGGTACAGATGGAGTGAGAACACTTTACCACGAGTACATCCACGTGTAACAATGTATGAGACGCACTTGCTCATTGACTTTCTTAACGTTTAATGGGCATGTTCAGTCAGTTGAAATGTTACTTGCGAATTTGCAGGGTTAGGTTTTTGTGGCTTGCACCAGAATAACGTGGTCTGTAGGTATGGAAACCAGTGTGAAAAATACAGGAAGTACAGCGCACAAAAAAAACACATCTGGCATCGAAATCGTAAAAGTATTTTGTGTGTAAGGTAACTTTTTTTTTTAGAATGCTATAAATGGCGTTGGCGGTGTTGACCTCAGCCGTTGCACCTGGCGCGGGTAGTAATTAGCAGCTCCGCAGGGCACCAACAGCACCAAATCCAGCATTTTTCTCTGGAAAAAAAACACACACACACACCCGGTCTCATTTCCCTCCCGCAGGCTCGAGGCAAAAAAAAAAAAATCCGAGCACGAGCTGCCATGTAAAATAAATAATGCGGGGGACTAATTCCCAGGGATTGGTGTGTGTATATACACACACTGTGCGTGTCAGTTCAATCCTATTCAATTAAAAACGGAAGAGTCGCGACAAAATAATTATTGGCTTGTAAAATGCAGCTTTTCATTTGGGTGGAGCTCATTTTTTGTGTGTGTGTCTGTCACTCTCTCTGTGTGAACCTATACATAAATCACGATTCTGTGCGTAGAGCTGGGATTTTTTTTTGAAAAAAACGCCAGAAGGCATGTGTGCGTTTGTAGCTGGAAAGAGGAAAATGTTTACTACAGTATATCCGCTTGTATAGTATTTCAACCACAGTTTGTAATTCAGCTTTCATATTACGCAATATCAGATATTATATAACCGCACTCATAATGAAAGTCTGCTATAATTTTAATCCAGTAAGAATAGCTTTTTTTTGCAAAATTTTGTTGTAATAATAATTATTGATGTAAATATATAATTCGTGATAGAGCAGTCTCTCCTGGTTCACACTATTTTTTTCTTACAAACTGTCGTGGCAGAGTGTTGAGGATGTGAACCCATTACACCCAACATATAATCGTTACAAACTGCCCCTGAAGTGCACTTTTTCTGGTTTACAGCGCCATAGGCCTTTCTTTCATTACTGGTGCCTGCGGGTAGTTGCGAAGATATACGGAGCCATAAAGTGATAATTAACATGTCGGTGATCCCCCCTTTTCAGGGATCATCTTGGCGCCGTATCTAGACCAGGTTGCTCGCTTCTTCTAATTGCTCTGGCACCGCTATCTTTATTGTCGAAGAATAATACCTAGGATTCATAAAGCACTGTATTTATTGCTTTCCAGCTGCTTTATCAGCCCATGTGCAGCCGCCCAGCCAAATAGTGGACGTTGGTCAAGCTGCTGTGTTCAGGTGTCTACCGTCGGGTCATCCGGTGTCCAAAATTACATGGCTACGAAACGGAAGGCCACTCACTGCTGACCGAAGGTAATTGACCATTTCTTACAGTAATATATGCAAAAAAATTAGTGATCACAACTTACTTGTGTCAGAATTAAATGATTTTTGCAGGATTTTTTGTTGATTGGCTAAGAAGGAAAACTATCGTGGTTTTAATCCTTTGTGTATCAGGATATAGTGAGATTATAACTCAGATTAGGGATCTAGGGAGGATTTAAACTTGGAGGACTTTGGGGATAAATTCAAAATCCAGGCAGGATTTGCTAGAAAACTATGGCTGCTGCGAGAGTATTACACAGCAAGATGTTTAGAAGTACAGTACATGACAATAATATATTATAAACTTTACAATGATGACAGTAAATTCCTCCTAAAGTGGCATGTGGCCCCATAACGTGGCAATGTAAATAAAAATCAATAAATAGCAATGGTGACAGCCCTCATCATGATTAAGGCTTTTTCTCGCACTAATGTCAAAAGTAGTGACCATCAACATTGTTATTATTCGCGAGATGTCCTACATGTTTCCCCCCTCAAACCTGATATATCGTAAACAACCCCATCGTCTTGAATGCCCTGAAACGAGCAGGTGACAACTGACATTTTGCAACGACGACAGGAAGACAATCTGAATTCCGGGCACGAGATTTTTTTTTGAAAGAAGTAGGTGTCCGTCATTATTAAGCAGAGAAAACATTAATGCCCTTCATAATATGTAATCAAGGCTTAAGGTGGCGCCTCGCCGCCTTTCCCCACTCGGTATGCCCGGTTCTATAAAAGGGAAAGGCACTGCACAACCCCTAGGAAGCATCAGGAGCAGCACCAGAGGAGTTTTTCGCCATTAAATTTTCATCACTTCGCCACCTAATTAGATTATGGCATTAGACTAATGCCAGCGGTAATTAAAAGTCTGGAGGCACGGAGCTAGCCAACGCCGCTGGAAAATTAAAGCTGTCTTGTTTGCATTTAAGACTGTCAGCTTCCTACGAAAGAGTATTAAGTTCTAGTCTCCTGCGAGGAACCCCAAGTTTTGACGTGGATTGTAGACAACTAAGGAAACATAGTTCAGTTATAATGCATCATGCAGCTCCCCTCGAGATATTTCTTTTTTGCGCCATAGACTGTGCATCATCTTTAATGCAACACGGATAACATCTTATTAGCATGCATTATGCTGTACACAAGGGATTAAGGCCGCCACTAATTGTACTGCACATTAATTAGTCAGTCTGTAATATTAAAATATTATTCACGGTGTTCGTATGAGCCGTCTTATTGGTCCGCAGCATATTGTTACCCCGACGTTTCCGATTGGCCTGCGTTCTACGCATGCGCAGTATGTGGAGGAACCATTCAGTCACACCAGCCGTGTTTTCTGAGCATGCGCAGTAGTCGGCTTGCGGGGTCATGATTGGAGGAAAGAGCCGGGTGGAGGCGGAGCTTAACATGACGTCAGATCGTTCTTTCGTTTAATGGACTGTAGCTGGAGGGCGAAGAGTTAACAATATGCTGCTGACCATGACTAGGATTTTCTAAGCAGAGCTTGTGCTTAATTACTGACCTTTTGTTCATCCACATTACTTAGGTACCAAGTGTACCCTCCGGACACCCTAAAAATACCGGCTGTGGAGAAAGAAGACAGCGGCATGTTCCAGTGTCTCGTGAGCAACGAATGGGACATGGCCCAGGCAGCAGGGGAGCTCCAGCTTGGAGGTTGGTTTTGGCTCACTTGCGCCTTTTAATACGCAATGATTCAGGCATACTGTAGTACGGAGCATTTTTATTCCTTTCCAGATGCCAGTCCCGAACTGGTGTACCGTTTCTCTGAGCAGACCTTGCAGCCGGGGCCGTCAGTGTCCCTCAAATGCACGGCAGTTGGTAACCCTCCCCCGCAGTTTGTGTGGACACTGGACGGCTTCCCTTTGCCGGACAGCGACCGCTTCCTGGTGGGACAGTACGTGACCATTCACGACAGCGTGATAAGCCATGTGAACATCAGCAACATACGAGAGGAAGACGGAGGAGAATACACGTGTACGGCCAAGAACACGGTCGGAAGAGTAGCCCACAGCGCCAGGGTCAACGTGTACGGGCTGCCGTTCATCAGGGTCATGCCAAAGGTCAAAGCCGTTGCGGGTCGTGACCTGGTCATCAAGTGTCCTGTAGCAGGGTTCCCCATCGAGGCTGTCACCTGGGAGAGGGCTAGTGCGTCACTCCCGACCATTCGGAGGCAAAGAGTGTATCCTAACGGTACACTTCTGATCGAGCACGTGCAGAGGACCGCCGATGCTGGGTCGTACACGTGTCAGGCCAGGAACAGGCAGGGGTACAGCGCCAGGAGGGACGTCGAAGTCGTCGTCTTGGGTTAGTCATTCAGAGTTTTCCATTATAAGATTGGACTTGTTGTTAAAAGTCACTTCTTGTTCCCAGTTCCACCGAAAATAATGCCGTTTCAATTCATGAACAATCTTCTGAGGGAAGGGATGCGGGCGGCCATATCGTGCCAGGTCCTGGAAGGTGATCCTCCACTGTCGTTCTCCTGGGCAAAAAACGGCCAGCCCCTTCCTCAGAGGGAAGGGATATCTGTCAGGGCAATGGACGAGTATTCGCACATGCTGGTCATCGAGCGCATCAATTCAACCCACAATGGTGATTACACCTGCATTGCAGAAAACGTGGTCGGTCGAGAGACATACACTGCCCAGCTGACTGTTAACGGTACGTCCCATGTTTGTCCTCCTTTTGTGGCCACGGACGTGACCTTATCTCCCCCTTTTTTTTAAAAAAACTCAGTTCCTCCCAAATGGACCGTGGAGCCTAAAGATAGCAGCGGAACATTTGGAGAGGATATTATATTAAACTGCCAAGCGGATGGCTACCCTACTCCAACAGTTACGTGGAGAAAAGCTACAGGTACAGTTTTAAAAAAATCGTGCTTGTTTGCATCATGTCCAGGTGCAAATCGCTAACAGTTAATTTTTATTTCAAATCAAACAGGTCATCAGGTGTCACGCCTCTACTTGTTTTTTTCTTCTTCTACACCCTGTGTTTTTTCCCCCCACAGGAAATCAGCCGGGCGATTACAAAGAGTTCACCTACGATCCCCACGTGGAATTCTACAACAATGGCTCGCTTCTCTTTCGGGAAATAACCAAAGACAGCGAAGGCCACTACCTGTGCGAGGCTCGCAACGGGGTTGGCACGGGAGTGAGCAAAGTAATCTTTCTCAAAGTCAATGGTAAAGTAGTTTCCTAAGGGATGTGCATGTTTTTTTCTTGTACAGTGTGTCTCTCTGTGTTGGTTCTGGTGGTTTGGTGGATTCTGAGGGATATTTGATGTGTATTAGGTGCTGGGGGCACACCTGTGGGTTCAAGCCTATTGTGTACTATCAACGTGCCATGATTAGTAAGTACATCAGTTTGATTTCAGTGTGTTGTGCAATGGCACTTTGGATGTTAATTAACTTCACATGGTCCGTGTGACAGTAATATTTAATCGCAGATCAATACAGGTTGTATCAACTTTAAAGAAAAATTTGTCGTTTATGCGCAAATATGTTTACAAAAACATAACAGGATATTTTCCACACACATACAACCGGCCCCTAAATTCCTAATTACATGAAGCTGCTGACGAGCTTTAATCTCGTAAAAATCAATGGCACAGTTTGCGTTGCTTGGATTCCTAATTAGTAATTATTGAAATTATGACACGGTGTCGGGAGTTTGCTCCGGACCACCTGTTATGCATTTGATTGCATCGCTGGCCATTGGAAAATGGACAAAATGCATGTGATGTCAGAGTTCAAAATATCAGGTGGATATAAACAAAAAATATTTTGCGTTATTATTATGGGAAGGTCATGTTGAATTATACGTGACACATATCATACTTTAGAGTCATTTACACTATGTGCAGTACAGTAGATTATTATTAGTAAGTACACTCAAAATTTTTCCAGTGATTGGTACTGTTGTGTTTGTTACTTTATTTTTGGAAGTGGTCTGCTATACTATTATGATCTGTACAATACCAGCCATACCGCAGCAACCACTGTTGTTCCGCACATTTTCATTAGCAGCTTTATCTGCAGGGTTGAATTCGGTAAATGGGATTAAACCCAACCGCTGATTTAGCCATTAACCTAATTTATATGCTGGCAAGAGTGTACCACCGCGTGTTTTACAATTCGGTAGATGTGAACGCAAAGTGTCACCAATTTTAGTGACCGTCTGATGCGCATTCCAGCTCCTGCACATTTCCCGCACAAGACGAAGCAGCTTCAGGTTCGCAAAGGTGAGAGATCCCACCTGCAATGTACCGCCTTGGGAGACACTCCGATGGACATAACGTGGCACACGGCAGGTCTCAGGATAGAGGAGCAGATGGACCGGAGGTACTCGGTTCGAGAGCAGCTCATCGACGACGGTATGGTGTCCGAACTCAGCGTCTTCCCAACAGACAGACACGACACTGCCACCTTCTCGTGTTCAGCAGTCAACGCTTATGGAAGAGACGAAATGACTATCCAGCTCATCGTACAAGGCAAGTGCAAATCACAAATAGCCGAAATCAACAACTAAATATTGTTCTTAAATTGCAGAAGTACCTGAACAACCAAAGAACGTACGTGCAGGTGAACAGCAGAGTCAATCTGTTCAGCTGTCATGGACGCAACCTTACACGGGAAATAGCCCCATTGTTAACTACGTTATTCAGTACAAACCTGCTTCAGGTATTGCATTTTTTGGGGGTCATAATTTCCTGCAGCTGTGGTGCATAATTTTTGTGGTTTTGTTGTTCATCAGACGTGTGGCAGGCCGGAGTTCCGGAGCTGACCGTCCCAGGTTCCCAGACCACCGCAACAGTTCAAGGACTCCATCCAGCTTCAGCCTATCACTTCCGTCTTTTAGCTCAAAATAAACTAGGTTTCAGTGATCCCAGCGAGGTCATTCAGGTCACAACTCAGGAGGATGGTGAGTCTCATATTTTGTCAAAATGGGCTAATTGTTAATTAATTGCGAATTCCTCCAGTTCCAAGTGGACCTCCAGAAGAAGTTCGTTTGGAAGCTCAGAGCTCTGCTTCTCTGATTGTTCGATGGGAGCCACCAAAAAGAGACGCTTGGAATGGAAACCTGTTGGGTTACTACGTAGGTTTCAGAGAGGCTGGATCATCAGTCAACTACCAGTTTCGTACAGTCACTGTTGGTAGCCAGTATGGAGGTGAGGTGCTTCTTCAGGGACTCAGAGCATTCATGATGTACAGCGTCGTGGTGCAGGCCTTCAACGGGAGGGGACCTGGACCTTTTTCTGAACCTGTGGTTGCCGCTACTCTTGAAGACGGTAATTAACATGGATTGTGCTCAAAACAATAGTTCTTCACACCCGAATTTTTTATGCAAAAAAATAGTGCCAAGTCTACCTCCGGAGGAAGTGTCGTGTGAGGCTAGAACATCTCAGAGCCTGCAGGTTTCGTGGAGGGAGCCGCCTCAGGGAGGGCAGAATGGGGTCATCCAAGGCTACAAGGTGTCCCATCGCCCTGCCGAAGAACGGTATGGTGGGTATACTGGACTCAACTTTGGGGGATTCCAATAGCTACTACATTTTATGAAATCAGGCTTTCGGGAATTTTAACCTCACTTTATCTGCAGAGAGGGAAGAGGTGGAGACAAAGGTGACTCAAGCCAAGTCCACAATAATCCATGGGCTTCACAAGTATGCCAACTACAGCGTCACGGTCTTGTCATTCACGGCAGTAGGAGAGGGTGTCACTAGTGCTCCAGTGTTCTGCAGGACTGAAGAAGACGGTATAATTTATTAAGTGCTCATAATAACGTCCAATGTACCAATATGCGGTGTTTTCGAACAGTTCCAAGTTCGCCAGAAGACATCAAGGCACTTGTCAGCTCTAAAAATGCTCTCCTGGTGGCATGGAAACCTCCGATTCATCCTAACGGAGAGCTGGAAAAGTACACCTTGTACATGAGGGTCCTGGAAGGAGGCAGGGAAGTCAGAAATGTGCGTCTCCTGCTGTTGAAGTCTAAAATAAAATGCGACTTATACTACTAATATTATTTTTGATAGGATGCAACACACAAGAGGATACTGTACCCATCAGACACAGCTTATGAGGCAGTTGGCTTGAAGGAAAAGCAGCAGTATGAATTTTGGGTCACGGCATCTACTCGAATTGGAGAAGGATCCAGCACCCGGGTGGTCAAAATATCTCCTTCTGCTACTGGTAAATAACATAAGTCTATTTTCTGGCTCTATTTCAGCCGGGATTGTTTTTGCTAGAAAAAGAAGCCCGGCAAACACTTTGGCACCATGCTTAAATGTACGAGACGCAATCGTGCTTAATTTTTGCCATATTTTTATTGCAGTTCCTGGTCGCATCGCATCATTCAGCAGGTCCATTGCTCTTCCGTGGAAAGAGGAGGTAACTTTGGCATGTCGTCGTGTAGGAATCCCCGAGCCCAAGACCACTTGGCGCCATAATGGACGAAATTTGGAAACTGATACTCGGAGAAAGGTATACGTGTGAAAATTTCATAATTGGAAGTGTCTTGTAAATAATAATAACTTTTAACTGCAGATTGCAAGCAACGGATTTTTAGTAATTCGTGATATCCAGCAGTCAGATGAGGGAAACTACACGTGTCAAGTCAGCAACGTGTACGGGGAGGATGACATCACATACGTTGTCTCCGTACAAGGTAAGTGAACATGCCATAAAAATATCCACACTTGGCAAATATTTGCAATATTATATTTTCCAGTACCACCCGAGCCTCCGAACTTAAAAGTGCAAGCTTCATACTCAGATTCCATACGACTCAAGTGGAACAGTCGTACCAAAGGAAGCAGCAGTCCTGTGTGGGGTATGATCAACTATGGTACATATGCCAGGAAAAAAACGAGCTCTTACGTTTAACTTTGAGTGTCACTTTCCATCCCGGCAGGTTATATCATCAACTACAAACGAGAGTCTGGTGATTGGGAGGAACTTCAGATCGAATCCAGCGCCGATTCACACCTGCTCAAAAACCTCTGGTGCGGAACGCAATACCAGCTGTACGTCACTGCATACAACAGGATCGGAACTGGGCTGCCAAGTGACATCGTCACCGCTCATACCAAAGGGACAGGTGACATGATTTTCATCAGTTGCTTAATTGGTCCACTTTTATACTTTTTCTCATCGAATCCTTGTCAGCCTCATTCTCCACTTCCCAATGAGAAAAAGTATACTCGAATCACTCTTTCCCAATTTTGTTTGCATGTTTATACTAAAGATGACCTCAATTGTATATTCCACACAGTTCCTGTACCTCCTGGTAAGACCAACGTTGTGAGTGTGAATTCGACTGCTGCCACAGTGCGTTTGGACGCTTGGGGCGACGGAGGCTGTGAGTTGTTGTACTTCGAGGTGGAGTACAGAGAACTTGGAAGTGCAGACGACAGTGGTGGGGGAGGTGGGGGAGGGGGAGGGGACGGTGGCAGTGGTGCCGGGGAGTGGATGCTGGCTGCGTCCAGCGTGGCTTCCACTGAGAGGTCGTACACTCTGGCACATCTCAGGCCTGCCACCAGATATGTGATTAGGGTTACCGCCCACAACAACGCGGGGTCCTACCCTGCCAAATTCTATTTTGTCACGCTCACTCCTGATGGTGGTAAGTTTTACCATCTGGCCATCCTCCGCATCTTTGTGTCTAATCCGGGGTGTTTTTGGTCAACAGTAACTGTGGCACCGGAACTGAGTGCGGCAGAAGAGAGTTACGAAGTGCCTTTGTACCGAAATGTGAAGGTGGTTGTGCCGGCAGTGGTGGCACTGCTGGCGGTGCTAGGACTGTTGTCGTTGGCTTGCTTCTTTCGTGTCCGGAAGCAGCAGAGGAGCAGCCAGGCTCCCATGGGAGAGTCTCCATCGACTGCTCAAATGCAGAACCAGCAGAACCGAGACCAGCAGTACTCGGTGGTTAGAAGAGCTTCGGGCCAGAGCAGGGTCGCTGAGGAGACATCGGCTGATGTCATCAAGGGTGGAGATTCCTCAGGTCTGACCCTCAAATATGCACCACAATCAATTACTGCACCCTGCCATAAAACACTGCCAAGAGGACGCCCTGTATTTGAACCTGTATGATTTGTCATTTTTCTAGAATATTTGGAGGATATTTGCCCGTACGCCACCTTCCAGCTACCCAAAGCGTCTTACAGCGAAAGCATGTACAGTGGAAATGTGTACAGTGGACCTTACCATTCGGTGCAGGGTTCATTTGTGTACCACGATGCTAAAGCATCTGGTTTGGAGACTTATAAACTCAGGCATCCGAAAGAACCGGAATACTCTAAGGTGATAAGGAAAGGACCTCGCATGAGAGACCCTCACTCCGAGAGCCAAGGTGAGTCTAGCAACTAGTAAGTACAAGAGTATGTGGCCTATTTACTAATACTATCACGCCACGTGGTCAGTGTGGGGCAGTTTACACATGCAGGAAACTGGACTCGGTCTAGACCTAGTCCAGTTTCCTCTGGGTGTGTAAATGCCCTCATGGTTGGGGACACATGCTTTAAAATTGCACAATTTTTCTTTCGCACTATCATATAAAAATCCAGCCGCACCATGTCATCCATGCCTGTGCGGTAATAAAAATATGAGCGTGGATTGTTGCTGGTCGAGTAATATTTGTACAGAGGTAATGACAATTTCCCCTCTTCCATTCCACCTTCTTCCAGAATCAGACAACCTGGGCAGCACAGACTCGGAGGTGAAGAAGATTCTAACTCTGCACCTGCCTATTTCAGAGTACGACACGCTTGGAAGTGACTCGGAGGGAGACACTCACGAGTCCCCCCTGCCCTCTGCCAGGGAGGCGCAGGGGGCCAAGTCCCAAGAGCTTGTCACTTTCAGGCAAAGGCCTGGACGAGGTTTGTCTGATGCTCATACCATTCAGTGGAAACTTCTCTTGGTTTCTTACTTTTTATGTAAAAAAATATATACATACTCTACTCTACGCTGCTGCTGCTGCTGCTTCTGCCTCTGCCTAGTTGCATTGCAAAGGAATTTTGTGGAGTTTCACCTCAGAATATGTGCAACACTGCCCTACCAGTATGTTTTATACTTTCGAAAAAATGTACTCGTCGTGTAGGATGAGCTAAGGTTTGTGAAAAATGTAAAGTTGACCGTCCAGAGAAATACATAAGTGCAATCAAATTTGTAACCATTATACAGAAGATGCAGAAATGCATGTATTGGCTCGAGATTAATTTTTATGCAGAATTACATAATTAATACCTACTTAAAATTCCTAAAGGTGTGACTATTTTTTTTCTAACTACGTAGGTCTATTAAAATAACGAAACAGATTAGATATGGAAGATATTTTGTGGATTGACCAGAGTGAGGTGGAATTCCATGGCGCAATATTATCGCAAGCGTCAGCTTTGTATTAGCGCATGCTTTAATTCTGCACTTAAAACTTCCGATTAATCTTTCAACAAACTGCAATTTTATGACAATGCCAGTTATTGCAATTTTGTGCATGATATATAGGATCTTCTTTAAACTCAAATGAAAGAATATGCAAATGAGATTTAAATGACATACTGGTAGGTGGAAATGTGGTAAGTACATCGTTTTTGTATTGTTGTTTCAAGAAAATAATAACATCATGCCACATAAAATGTTGAGCTGTAAAACAATTGATGTGCTGAGAAACCTGAAGTTGAAGTACTACATGTCACAGTATACACAAAATTGTCTGAGGTGTACACCGCCAAAGTTGATGCCAATAATGCCAAATATTCTCTATTACTATATGAGTTTATAATATTACACCTTTGATAGTACTTACTAGATTTAATGTTTGGAATATTGTATTGGTAACATTTGCCCTCTCATGAAATTACCGTATGATTACACTCATAACCAAGAATTATCCGAGGAATTATCTACTTAAGCTCTCTGGAGTTAATTACTAATTTAATGAATATGGAAGTAATTATTAAGCTGTCATTTATGGATGTAGACATAGCTTCTTTATTCCGAAAAAATCAGTTATATTTCTTGAGGTTTCTACGAATTCTTGTAACATTTATACTGTAAATTTTCCCTTTCTTACTAAAACATTTTTAAAATATCACTCAGATTTTGACTCTAGCCCTACATTATATTCTAAATAAACTGATTGGATCGTGCATACACACACTGCATAGCATAAGATAAAAGCACACACGAGTCTTTTTTAGAATAAACTAGCCTAGAAAAAAAAAACGCTATAGCAAGCATGAATATTTTTATTTGGAGCAAGCTAAGCTGCTAGAAAGCTGCTATATAATTTGCATGATGCTGCAAAAAAAAACTAGGTTGGCTGGCCCTTAATAAACATGGCTCAAAAAAGTATGAATAAATTACAAAATAAAAAAATACTAGTTGTGGGAAGAGCAAGCCTTTGGTCCAGCCTCCTCCACCATTCCTCCCTTCCTCCTGGTAGGTGTGGACACGGATTGGCTCTTACCACTCTTCCAAATGTGGGCGCCCGAGCTTCGAGGAGCAGAAAGAGGAGTCGGAGGATTGGGAGTTTTAGGAGGAGGAGGAGGAGTTGGAGGAGTAATTGGAGGAATTGGAGGAGTAGGAGGAGGAGGAGGATATGGAATTGGAGGTGTTGGTGGAGATGATGAAGGAGTGGTGGGGATGGGAGGAGGGGAGGACTGGAGGCTGGAGCCAGAGGGCTGCCCTTCCCACAGGAGGTCAGCTGCCCTCCACCAGGCCAGCTTGGCCAGGGCCCTCGCTGAAATCATGCACCAAGGTAATCCCAGGATTAAATCATATATCATAGCAATACTTCTTCATAATGTGTGTTCATCCACACACTTTTGTCGTAGCCAGTGTCTCATAGTTCATTAGATAGTCCGTATATATGCTATCAGTTAGGATGTGATGCTTTACAGTTCATAAGAAGCTATAGTGTAGTGTGTAATCTAACATATGCTTATATTTGACAGTGTGACGTTGCCAACTTAATAGTGTAGTTTTATAATGGTGTGGATAGGAGTTTATAATACAAGGTCGAAGTATTCAGTATTTATTTGACTTGTGAAGAGCGGGTCATTTAATTCCTCGTGTTTTCACCATCGATCGGTTTGAAAAACATGCGCACTGTGTGTCAGGCCAATTTATATGAACGGCACATGAGTTTCACCAGAGTAATTATATTAAATAGTGACACATTTGGCACAGTACGTTAAAGTGCTTACTAAAGTCGACTACAAGTATATTATTAAAGTATCAAATTGTGGCTAACTGAATGTATACCAAGAATATTATTGAAATCATTTTCCAATAATGAAGGTAGTTTTTTTGCTGCAAGTCAAATATGACTATTAAAATATGCCGTGTAAACACTGCACGCTTCATGGCTGATAATAATTAGCATTACAATATGAGAAACTCCCATGCTGCAATTCACTGTCCATGACAGATGCAAGCCCAGCAGCATGCCGCTCATTGTTAGACCGTTTTTTTTTGCAATATCAAAGAGTTCATGAGGCTGTTGCAACAGGTCACTTTCTGAGTGTCACATTGTACTTGATTTAAAGTAATGCCAGCTAGAACAGATTTTTCGCATTTACTAAATGAGCCTGACACATACATTTACAGGACGGTGAATAGCTCATCTATAGCATCTTCAGGCAGGGCCTTGGCCTATTCTAACTAGTAAGACCAAAATACTCTACATCATTTTCAAAAATCGAAGTTAATTACGCCGCGGCGTGCTGTGTCAATGGAGTTTCTAGATTGTTAGCGTTGGAAATATGGGAGCTATCCTGCATGCAATGTACCCTTCAAGCAGGAGTGCTTTGCGTGTGGTGTGCTGGAAAGGATATAATTCCAAGCGGTAAATGGCAACTGAATGGATAATATAAGGTTCAACTACCAAAATATTACGTAGAGTATTTTAGTCTTGGAATATGCCAAGGAATCGCCCCATCTGATGCAAATGCAAAAAAAAATTACTGCCAACCCTGCATAATATGAAATAGCAAATCTGGGAAATAAGGACGGAATTTGTAATTTTTCTCCGGGCACCAATATTTTTATTAATAGAGGAGTATAATAAGGGGTCGGTGCAATACTACCCTAACCCTCCCAAACCTGATTTTGAGAAAAGTGCAGTTGAAAGTTTGAGAGGCCATATACCATATGATTTATTTAATTTGATTTCTCAGTGACCGATGACAGAAACTGCACAATTTCAATTGATTTTATTAGATACATGAGTGTAGTATATGGAAGTGTGCTTAACTCAATTTGTGTCATTTGGTGGGTTAGGGCTGTATTGCACCGACCCTATATGTGAGTGAGAATAGTGAGAGATAAACTTGAAAAGCAATGACAATCAAATTAAATACGCATATCAAAATATTGTGAATTTGCAATTTTTTTCCTGATATTAGGGCCACAGGAAGATGTTGGAAAGCGAAAGCGTTTTAATTGTAATTTTTCTAGCTGGCTCAATTTTCAGGTAGAAAATTTTCAATAAAATTACCATTACTATGCTCTATTTGATGGCTTTTGCACAATTGCAAAGTCACTGGTTTTTACTTCCTTTTGTCATTGATTGCCACTGCATGGGTGCCACTTTTTCATTGACGCTATTAGGCAATGCCAGGGTACTTGTTCATTAGACCACTCTGCGATTGCATAACACTTGTTCCTGTGTCCCAAGGAAGTATCAACCGGACTGTAACGGATGACTGAGTAGAAAGGACCCGCATACTGATTGTGAGCTGTGCTGTTTCAGAGCCTGTGGGCAAACCATCAGAGCAGTCGTCGACGTCGTCGGAGACGTCTCCGTCGAGCAGCCGGAAGGCGTTCCCAGCGCGCAAGGGCAAGACGAAAGGCCAGCTGGTGGGCAAGCGACAGGTGCGGAGTAGTAGTGGGTATTCCAGCCACACCGAAGAGACCACCTTCAGGTACTCTTTCGGCCTCTTCAATGGAAGGGAGGACCAAACCTTACCTGGCCAAACCCAACCTGTACATACAACCAAACCTGCTTTCTTATATATACGCAAAAGACTATTAGGGACTATTAGATTAACACAACTATCATTCCTGGCACCTCTCCGTTATCCTATCCTATTAATAGGCCAAGGGCTGATGTGGTCATTCGTGACGGACAAAAATACTTTACTGTACATCACATAACTTTCATCCATAGCCTGTCTGCCAGTGATTCTGATCCCCATTCCCATTTTTTCTGTCCTTATCTCTTCAGCTTCGGAGACCGGATCCAACCCCCGTCTCGGTTCTCCGACTCCCACGAGCTAAGTGAGGCTGAATGTGACATGGACCCTTATCACAAAATCAAGCACTCGGCCGTCCCCAAGAAGTATGGAGTTATGCTGGGAAGAAGCCGGGAGAGCTCTTTTCAGATTGACGTGTGAGTGCGAGTGACACTTACAAACAAACCATATCTGGATCCCCACCCAAAATATGGAAGGAAATCCAGACTTCGCCTTGCCATGATTTTGCACCTTGAGAAGCTCTGCCAGCTTGTAAAATCATCACGTTTTGTAAGCGACAACAACACGTTTGAATAATTTTTAAGATGGTCGAAGATGGATTTGCAGGCTGGTACCACTTGTCAGGTGCAAAGTGTGCCAAGTGTTATACCCACTCTTTGAACCCAAACCCACACAATCAAAGACCTTCCATTTGCAGTTGATGTGCCTACGAGTCAATTTGTTATTGACGACGAAGTAAAAGGTGCTCCTCCCAATGTTTTCCCTCAACACACACACATACCTGTCACTGTTATCAGAACCATTAACACAAACCTCCATCCTCTTCATCCTGACCCTCTTTTTCCCTCCAAACCAAAGTAGACCCTCAGCTTGTCTGTGACATCAACTTTGACGTGAAAAATATTGGTTGCACTGCACAAGGAGCAACAACGGTTTGATTTTAGGCTGTTGAACTGCCGCATTTAAAGAAAGGTCCAAAAACGATTTTCAAAACGAGAACTTCCATGTATTGTTATGTTGATAAGATTTTGGAGTTACAATAAAAATATGACCTCTTTTAAACAGTTTGCTTTTGGAGACAGCTCTTTCGTTTTCAGCGTTTGGTTTAGCCAGTCAAGATTTTGGAGCAGAGTGAAATGGGTTCAAAATATATAGGATTCTCTGCCTGACCATCGTTGAACAGTATTCCGGAGGCTTGAGGTAAGCTTATTATTTTTGTTACGCGGTCCTAAAATGGGCATTTTGCATTGGTAATCTGACGTTCGGAAAGCTGCTCCAGAAATAAAGTGGATTTCTGTCATTCCATCCTCTCTTCCAGTGAATGCAAGTCTTGGTCACCCCAGATAAATCTCTCTCTTTTCCGACATGTATCATTCATGATTGGCTCAAAATCAGCTTATATGGCTCACAAGGAGCGCAATCCAGCATGATGCAACGTCGATAGTCTTAATATCATGAAATAGCACGTTACATTATGCATTACGTTTCAGTTCTAAACTCGTAAAGAACAATAAGAGAGATTGCAGTATATTTGAATGCAATCACTTGTTACAATAATTACACACTAGTTTCCAATAATAAAAATAACCGTAGGTCACAACACAATCAATCTTGTAAAATTGCTTCAATTTTTTGTTATGTGCTCATACGCATTTTGTAGAGCAAGTGAGAAGAGTTGCTGCAATCACATTTTTAAAAAAACAAATCGCAATTATATTTTTGGCCTTTTGGACGCTTATCTACATGATTTACTGTTAGCCCATAAGGCAAAGAAGGACACAGCTGGTAGGTATATCGTATATGCTTTATACAGCACAATACATTGTGTGACCCCTGACCTCGGGTCACACCCTGACTAGCTCAGTAACGCAGGTTCAGTTGGAGAAAGATGTCAGACTGGGAGATAAGGGTGGAAGAAGTGGCGGGGAAAACTGGAAAAGCCGCGAAAATAATGGTTTCTGATAACATACAGCATAATGAATATGCCTTTTTTACTGAATATAACTGAAACACAAATTATCACATTCTTTTACTTATTAACACACTAATAAGGCTTAAAAATGTAACCTAAATCAAATATTTTGTGGTGATTGTTGAATTTTGTGGCTTGTGGTTGGATTTTCTTTACCATAAGTACATGCTGGAGAGAGTGTCAGTATCGAAGTAGCGCAGTGGTCTAGTGGTTAAGACTCTCTCTTCGTAACCTGAAGGTTGAAGAATCGAATCCTGAAAAAAAGACGTCGTTTCTTTTTATCGCTATGGACCTTTCCCGCTGTAACTTCATCTCTCATTTCACATTTATTTCTCTTTGAAGTGCATCTGGTAAATAGGCTAGACCCTTCCAACACTCACACTCTCGTTGCACCAGAGCGTGGCTTTGTGGTAACGCATCAGACTCTCAATCGGGAGATGCGGGTTCAAATCCCGAATCTCCGTGGTTGAGAGTCAGAAAAAAAAAATTTGCAGCCGACATCTCTGGCCAAGATGGCGACTGTTTCTTCGAAGTTTCCCAAACACTTCTTCAGAGGTGTCAGAGGAGCAGCGAAGAGGGGGGGGAGGGGTGGAGAGGGGGAGGAAAGGGTGGGAGGGGAGAAAATTTTTTGGAAATTTTTAAGACACCTGCTTAATGGGAGGGGGCGGTCACTTTTTTCGAAGAAAAAAGTCTTAAATTTAATCATTCAAAAATTGAAGAATTCAGGTTTGTGTGGGCCATCCCCAGCCCCCACCCTACCACTGCCCAAGTGGGTGCATTTACCTTATATCTGGGAGTTCCATTCTCAAACCTATCACCCCTCCAAATATTTAAACTATAGATCCTATATAAAATAACCAGCACATGCAAATGATTCGGCACAATTTTTAGGTCATTTCCAATGTATTGTTTCAGGCTGACCTTTGACCTGAAAGGCCCTAATATTAGGTTTTTGGTCAGGGGAGAGGCCCTACCTCGGTCTCCATCTGTCGGGTCTCTCGTAATGAGACTGTACAGAGCACAGTACATAGATATACAGTATATATCTCTCGATGTGAGGTAGTATCCCCTAGCCAAATGTAGCAGTCCCAGTTGGCTGGTATCAGTATGAATGTGACGTAGGCGAGTGGTCACCTCTTGGGGTCATCAGGACGGACATTCGACATCACCGTTTCGTGGCATTGCTTTATGGATTAATAAAATAATAAATCCCCACCCGATTCTGCTGTGGGTGCTGGAGATGCGCAGATCGTTCGACGCGGTTTTAGATAGGCAAATTTTCGTGTAGGCTTGGTCACCTTCCTGTCTCTTTGACCTTACATATTCCCCCTTTTCCGCCCCCGCCCCGCTACCCACAAGGACAGGCGGACTGCTACAGTACATTTGGCTGCCAGGCTAGGGGCATACCACGGGGCATACTACCTCACATCGAGAGATATATACTGTATATCTATGTACTGTGCTCTGTACAGTCTCATTACGAGAGACCCGACAGATGGAGACCGAGGTAGGGTCTCTCCCCTGACCAAAAACCTAATATTAGGGCCTTTCAGGTCAAAGGTCAGCCTGAAACAACCCATTGGAAATGACCTAAAAATTGTGCGGAATCATTTGCATGTGCTGGTTATTTTATAGGATCTATAGTTTAAATTGTAGGATTAAATATTTGGAGGGGTGATAGGTTTGAGAATGGAACTCCCAGGTATAAGGTAAATGCACCCACTTGGGCAGTGGTAGGGTGGGGGCTGGGGATGGCCCACACAAACCTGAATTCTTCAATTTTTGAATGATTAAATTTAAGACTTTTTTCTTCGAAAAAAGTGACCGCCCCCTCCCATTAAGCAGGTGTCTTAAAAATTTCCAAAAACTTTTTCTCCCCTCCCACCCTTTCCTCCCCCTCTCCACCCCTCCCCCCCCCTCTTCGCTGCTCCTCTGACACCTCTGAAGAAGTGTTTGGGAAACTTCGAAGAAACAGTCGCCATCTTGGCCAGAGATGTCGGCTGCAAATTTTTTTTTTCTGACTCTCAACCACGGAGATTCGGGATTTGAACCTGCATCTCCCGATTGAGAGTCTGATGCGTTACCACAAAGCCACGCTCTGGTGCAACGAGAGTGTGAGTGTTGGAAGGGTCTAGCCTATTTACCAGATGCACTTCAAAGAGAAATAAATGTGAAATGAGAGATGAAGTTACAGCGGGAAAGGTCCATAGCGATAAAAAGAAACGGCGTCTTTTTTTCAGGATTCGATCCTTCAACCTTCAGGTTACGAAGAGAGAGTCTTAACCACTAGACCACTGCGCTACTTCGATACTGACACTCTCTCCAGCATGTACTTATTGTAAAGAAAGGGCGCCACAAAATTCAACAATCACCATAAAATATTTGATTTAGGTTACATTTTTTAGCCTTATTAGTGTGCTAATAAGTAAAAGAATGTGATAATTTGTGTTTCAGTATATTCTTAAAAAATATTCGTGTGCCAAAAACAAAAAAAACCCTGTTATGATTTCTTTTCATGTGATATATATTTTTTTAAATGTGGTATAAAAATTTCCCTGGTATAAAAATTCACGTGGTATAAAAATATCCATGCTATGAAAATTATGTGTCTTGATGCTAAATTTCTTCTGTTGTAATTAAGACTGGGAAGTAAAGTACATTCTTTGAAAGTTATTACGACAGTCTGTTCCAAACAGAGGTTACTTTTCAGAAATCGTTATGCAACAAAATATTCATATTTTCAAGTTTATTTTCCAAGTTTGGGATTTGAGTCTTAGGAGAATGTTGATGTCATGAGCCTTTAATAATAATTGTTAGTTACGCTTCAGATGAAGTTGCCAGTCGTAGTTGCCTAGTGTGATGTCAGTACTATTCTAAGGCTGAATACAGTGGAGATTTAATGAAAAAATAGATGCTAAGAGTAAGAGATGAGCAACTTTCAGATCATTGAGAAATAATTATGTAATGGCATTCCGGCATCAAAATATGACAGCTTGTAAGATTTTTTGCAAACTATCACATTCCTATACTGCAATGCCACTAGATAAGTGTGCTCGTGTAACTGAGTTTGAATGATCCCAGTATTAATGTATGCCAAGCCGTACTGCAGCAGAAATTTGTATTGTTATTCACAGATGTGAATAATGGCAACATAATGTGCAGTGTGTTGAAGGCAATAAAAGTATTACTTAAATGAAGATACTTGGCTGACACACATTCAATGGCTTTTTGAACATTCTTAATCCATTGGACCTAATTGCCAAATTAATTCAATACAAGTCGTAACTGGATCCATTGGCTTTCATTCGCTAAGACAATAGGACTTGATTGTGAGGCAATGCAACCTATAATAATAATTAGTAGCTAATTCTTTGATAACCACTAGTACATGTAACTGTGCAAAAGTCACTGCATGGCAAAGCATATACAGTAAGTGCCACAAAGATGCAATGAGGACTGTCCATGGCAGTCATGTGACCTGTACTCATTACACCTTGCAGAATGATGATGCGTCTGATTGGGCTCTGGACACCACCAGCCTGATTCTGCCAAACCAACAACTGCTTTGGCCTCATCCAAATCAACTTCTGGAATCAAGCGATGTGAGCTGCTGTCATCACCAGATGCCTCAAAATCATCTGTTGCCATCTACTATCCTGGCACACCAGACATGGACATGGTAAGCATTTCACTATCTTGAACACCTCATGTGTTGGAAGTGCTGGAGCAATTAGGCAATGAATCTGGAAGCCAGCTGATATTGGAAGCTAGTGCTTGGTCAGTGAGAACAGTAGCTTTTAGAAGTAGTAGTGATCAAAGTAATTCCGAAATTCCCTGACCAGAGATTGGCATCACTCATTTTAAAATGGATTAATTATTTTGTATTCACTTGCCATATTCTCCAGGCCTATTTGTTTTCCATCAATATTTCCTCCCCAATCTTCCTAATTGCCTTAATTTCCATTCCATACACTTCATCTAAAATAGTTAATTTGAAAATTAATTCCATATTGACATGAAGGGTGTCTATCACTGCCCACAACTCTTGACAGCACAGGCTTGTAAACCATTTCTCTTCTGCACAAAAAAGAGTTGAGCATTGTCGACTTCCAGTACCGTTAGAGACAGTTCAGAGACATTTTCAGTCGAAGGTTAAGGAGAGACTCCTAATTGCAGTATTATTTTTCATACGATCAAGGATAAACGTTTTTTGCTACTGAATTTTTCTGATGCAATATGTATTGTTCTCTGTGGCTTGGAAGTAAAGTGTAAAGTGCATTCTTTAAAAGTTATGTCACTGTTTGCCAAAATGATGTTATTTTCCAGCAATTATTATGCGACTAATATTTTACCAGTTAATTTTGAAAGCTTGTGCTTATTTCGTCACAAGCCTTTATAGTTGCACTGATGTTGCCAGTTGTATTAATAGTTTCCTAGTGTGATGTCAGTAGGCCTATACTACTGCATTCTCAGGCTGAATACATTATTCTAAGGAGATTTCAAGAATTTGTCATGCTGAGACAGAAAGGAAAGGTTCTTGGACTCATTTGCAGAAGTGATTATGTTGAAATTGTTTTTGGCAATTAGAGATATTGAGTGTGTCAAGTGATGATAACATTGCAGGATTTCAAGTACAGTCGTTCCATACATGACCTATCAGCATCTTGCAAATTATTCCAGTCTCATTTATGCAAAGGTTGTTTTCAGGCTGCAAATATAATTAACTTGAAGGAATTTGTAGTCTGCTAATGCCATTAAACATATCTGACAAAGGTTCCACTGCATTATGGTGAAGTTACATGTAGCCTTCCCAAAATTCATTGGGAAAAGAAAGGTAATCACAATGAAATTTTCTCCTTCTGCAGTAAATAGCTCTTATTATCAAGTCTTTTCAAAATAACTTTTATCCTTCACTTTTTAGATTGATGGGCAGCAGAATTGTTTTTTTACACCATGGAAAAGTTGGAGCAGCCTAACTCTAGTTATTTGGAACATCCTGGAGCAGCAATCAAAAGAGCAACTATTGTGGACACCTTGATTGCACAACCTGGAAAGGATCAAGCAGCTTAAAGCCATAACTGCTATTTTGAACATCCTGGAAAAGAACAGCAGTCAGAACAACTATTATTGTGGACATCTTTATTGCCATTTTTGTACAGTGTATATTGGCTGTAAGAAATAAAAGAAACAGTGCGTCGTTGTCTCTTCTCCCTCCGCCTGCTGATGGTCAGGGAGAGGAGGATGTGGTGCATGTAAGTTACGTTACCCTCTCGTTACGTACATGCACATCCATCGAAGCCCCCTCGCCCCGACCAACAGCAGGCAGAGGGGGGAGGGGGCCGAGGCACTGGAGTGAACGAATGAGAGACTGTCGAGGGACTCTGAAAAAAGTTTACAGAAAAAAGGGAGGAGTCAACAAGATAAGGCTCCGCGCCAGCGGACTTTGCGAATGCAGGGGCGGCCGGGGCCGCCCGAAATTACGCCCGGACGACCCCGGCCTTTTTTTCGACGACTAAAACTACGATTTTTCAGCCTGCAAGTTCCCCCCCCCCCCCTTCGACGTCATGCACTTGGCACATGACGTCGAAGGGGGGAAGCCTAAATGCAGGTGGTCAATCATCCTCCTTTCAACATCATATGCCAATTATTATTAACGCATGATGCCAAAAAGGGGAAAATTTGTAGGGGGGTGAAAAGGAAGTAGGAGATGTGGCATACAAGGAAAAGGATGCTGATGACTGGAACCATCTAGACTGCAACAACTGGAAAGCAAAACAAGGATACAAGATATAAAGCCAGAATTAACTTTTGATTGCCAAATGGCAAAATAGATTACGGTATTCAAGGTACATGATTTTGACGAGCAACCCTCAGAAAACCTGGAATAACCCATTTCAATAGTCCTTATTTAATTTCAATTTTAATCACCTGTCGATAACTAGGATTCCATTCACTTTAATGCACAAGCAAGCATTAAGAACCACCACAGCAATTCCCATTGAATATCTGGAAAGCTTCACTTCATGAATCCTGCCACCTTTATCACATGTTCCCTTGGACGGGGTCTCACAGATAATATAATTATATAACGCACTATTTTGCACTGAAATTAAACCTATGATAGCACTACCTCAAGTCAGATGTCTCTGCAGCCCCACTAGACAAACCTCACATCAGTGCTCGGATTGTCCAGGGCGAGTTTTCAGCAGTGATTCCTAATTGATGCAGCCACAAACACTAATCAGATTGCAGGCATATGTTTGACAATGAACCTGACCTATACATATCTGTCACTACTAAGTTTCCTTCAACTCAAACCGCGCGTGGATGATCCCATTTCCCATCAAGACACGAGGCACCAATAAATGAAAGCAAGAGAATTGGACTCACCAGGTGCGGCATCCAGTGTTGGCATCTGAAGTCACTCGATGAACCATAATTGCATGCGCTCGGGGCAGGCAATGAAATGAGATGACCATATGTCTGTTGCTAAAGTGTCTCAGGCGGTCTCAGCGAAATGAGTTGTCCATCGCAGCAGCCACGTCTCCAAGAGCAACGCATGTTTGAGGCTGCTTCTGCAAATGGCGGATTATATGAGATCAAAATGTCAGGCAACAAGTCACTAACACATGGAATGGGATTAGGCTCTCTTTTAGCAGTTAAAAGCACAATTTTGTACCAACTGAAGGGGATTTTCCACACCTCCAAATTTTCAGGAAAAATGCAAATTACTTGCTATTTACAGCACTCGAGCAAAGGTAGGCTTCACCTTCATGTAATATTGCTTATCAAGTTGGCCTTCAAATAGGCCTACAACAATTTTGAATTTGGTTTCATTGCAAAATAGTCGCCATCTTTTTGAACTGTATATTACGATATAAGCTCATTACATATGAAAATGAGCCATGTTCACTTGAGAAAAAGGAATGACCTTGAGAGCTGCATGGAACCAGCATACATTTTACCCTTAAAAATGGGGTAAAGGCATTTGATCAGACCTACCAATGGTTTAACTCTTATAATTTTACATGTCAATCAAATCAGGATCATTTAACACTTAACACGTCACTGTCCTCCAGTTTGCCAATAAATGAGGGGTGGTGCAAGTTGACATTTAACTCAAAATTCTAGCTTATTGGCGTTATTCATTGCCCGAGTTGAAAAATCAGGATTTATAATATTACATTATTAATCTTTCAAGTGGTGCAGAAAGGATGCCTTCCAGGATCGATTTTGTCGTGTTCTTAATACAGCATGAAGTGAAACTAAGTTTTAAAATGTGTCCCCTGAGTAGTGAAAACCTGGGCTCGAAAGTTGAGAATTTGCCATTTATACATTTGAAATGGCCACAGCAGGCACTAGAAACCCTCCAAAAATTATTCTCAATTATTCCGACTGGTAGACGATGGCCAATTTTTTCATTACACTAGAATTTATTTTATGAATGATGCTTGTGATGAATATGTAGGCCAAACTCAAAACACTGGCCACGTATACCAGTCTGGAAATTTGAGAATAATTCTGGAAGGTTCCTAGTGCATACTGTGGCTATTTCAAATGCAAAAATTGCAAATTTTCAAATTTAGAGCCCAGGTTTTCACTGCTCAGAGGACATTTAAAAAATAGTTCCATTTCACATGGCACATCAAGTCACACGTCAAAATCAATCCCGAAAAACATCCTTTTTTTACAATGCTCATTATTTCAGTCAAATAATTCGCCAACTGAAACGTAACGAGTTCAATAATTCCAGTGGAACCTCATGACTACCCCGAGTGGGGTACAAATGGGCTAGCTCGGCTGAACACGTCATTGCCAGTTTTAGTTAATTATTATGACTCGAAAAATTGGGAAAATTCTACCATTAAAAATTTCCACACATTCCAATTGCCTCCTGAAGCCATTTAAAAGTTTAACAATTCGCAAATTCGCAAATTTCAAACCCTGATTTTCACCAAGGCGACATAAATATTGGAATTTCAACATTTTGTAAAACACGGGATTTGGGAGTAAAATAGATCATGGAAGAGGCCAGAGGGTTGTGTTTGTGAGATATGCATCTCAGGTAGGTACTCACAGAGTTGTAATGGTGGTCGTCTTCATGTTGACACCGCAGCCCGATGACCCTTTTGACAGTCAGCGTCGATGGAGACACGTCTGCAGTCCTCGATCCCAATGGCCTTCAGTCAGTGTTGTGTCTCACCTGGAAACAATACTCAATATAATATATGCTGCAGTATTTCACTAGTGAACTTGCTTGATTGGTTCAATGGCATAGTATGTAGCCGCACTTGCAAATGCATGCAGTAGGCTACTATCCCCCAACAAGGTATGCTTACCATGGTGAAGACGAAGCCGTCGAACCTTCTCGATGCGAGTCTAGGCAGAGAAAGGAAGATTGGAGGGCAGCTCCAAGTCCCCCCCCCGCCCACCCTCCCTAGTGGCATGTCTCAGAAACGAGCTGTCTACAGCAAAATGCAGTGAGCTGTAGTCCGATGCAGCTGGAGTTGGACACGCACGTGAAAACTATTCAAGGCACTTTAAGGCCTCCTCGTGTACAGTACAGTGCAATATGTGCATGGTGGTCCATTCTTGTTATCAGAAAATGAAGACAATATCTACATAATTATTGAAAGAAGGTCCGATTTCGTCACACAAAAATCGTGTGGTGCATAGCATATTGCATATACATCACTTCTGGCCATATTTTAGCCCTGTCTAACCTGCTGGTCCTATTGAAATTTTTATTAATTAATATAAATATTATTGTTACGATACACTTGGAGCTGACATGACTCCAACGCCGGAATGGAACAGACTTCGTTTCACTGGCATTGTGTCTCCGCCCGTTTTTGAGCAAAAAGCGACGCATACTTTATAAAATGTAGCTGTACTCAATGTTAATCAATTCAAAATATAACACAATATGTATAAAATCTTTTTAACAGCAGCATGTTCTTCTTAATTAGTTTTATAATCAGTCACAGACTTAATCAACTTTGTGATACGTACCAGGCTTAATGAAGTCACACAAAACATTACTTAAAACATTTATTACTTCCAGATGTTCACGCCTTTGGAAACTCAAGCTCATGGACCGAACTTCAGAGGAAGAAAAAAAAAATCCGCGATAAACAAGAAAATGTCCCTGCCACATTCACACTTCTCTATTTATAATATATTTTTCAAATATTTTGTGTACGTATATACATAATTACATAAGACGTACCCAAAAAAACTCATGTTTTACCTTTTCCCATAAAACCATCGCAAGCACACACATGCAGTGAACCAGGATTATGTGTCGGCAATAAACAATAAGTAAATGAAATATTTGGGGAGATAGACAGGTGAAGAAAGCAGCCTCACATTTTGGTATTTCAAGCACCCATTTAATTGTCTCTGTAATAGATATGAGGGAGAGTGTTACAACTTGTTCTTACAGGCTCTTTTGTCTTCGTGTGGACTTGCTAAATACTGAGGTAAAGTGACTAACTTCCAATCCACATAATATTTATATAGGCTTGTAATGTTCGGAGCGCAAATTTATTTATATCCATCACGCTTATTGCTACGTGAAATTCTCAGTTTAGATACATGAAGCGTCGTACTTGAGTTCATATGTTTCAGAACAATTTTTTTTTTTTGCAACATGTCACCCTCCTAATATGAATCGCCAACCAGAGCGCCCCATCTGGCATTGACATATTTTGGCCCATATTGCGAAAAAAAACAACATTCAGATTACCCAAGTACACTTTCAAGCCAGTTATTGTCTGCTACTTATTACAAAGCCTCCCTCGACCTATTGCTTCACAGAGTACGTAAATCTCTTCTTTTCTCCTTCCACTGAACAAAATAACACTGCCCTTAATTCATTAATTAACAAGCATCGGATCCACCTATTTTCGCACATTTTTTTCCCGCAATCACATTCATATGACTTGTATGACCAGCAACAAGGCATTCATCGATTTCATTCCCTATAGCAAGGGCTTTGTTAGAAACGAGTAGAGACAGCTATGACATATTAGGATTATATAGGTATTTTTTTATTTCAAAATTAAGACACGCTCCCATTTTTAAAAAAATCAACCAATCCAGAGAGGAAGGAGGAAGAGAATTTGGGCTCGAAGCACATTGAAACGTGTGTAATTATTATTATTATTTTTTGCGTATAATCCAGATGACAAGACGGCAAGACAGATCTGAACGACTTTTTTAATCTCTCGTTCTAGTACGACACACATTGAACGACGTCGACATCAAAGGAGCTCTTGGGCCACCTTTCAATTTCCCGCGACAAAGGTGGGAGGAAAGTTATAGAAGGTTTAAAATTCGTGGTTAAATTTTAAAAAAAAGTGAGATTTAGCCTCTTCACAATAAAACGGCACATTTTTGTTCTCGTTATTCTCAGGGCACATTGACAAATAATTTATTTATTTTTTAGCATTCGGAATCGTTGCCTGTAGTTTGCTTTTCCTGTCTGATTCCATCCCATCACAATTGACGAACAAGCTTTCGGTTTCATTGAAACCTACTTCACACTTTTTTTTCTTCTTCTTCTCTTTCACACAGTACAGTATGCGTCAAAATAACCTGCACTGGTTTCCCCAGATTAATCCAAGTCGGAAGCGAAGGAAGCAACGTGCAAACTCATTCGAGTAAATGGAAACCACTCACATTTTGTGTAATTTCAACATGTTAACCGGCTTTTCCTTCGCAATTTTCTGAACTACAGCTTGCTGGATTGTTGTCCCAGAACTATTGCAGTTGGTCCACTATTTCATAATTATGTAGGCCAGAATTTTTGGGGTTCACCTCATGACTTCAACAGTGTATTTCCAGACACAAAACCCCCTAAAAATTTTCCTTCTCTCTCTGAGTGTATCTATTTCGTATAAAACTGAAAACGTCTTCGATGACTGATTCTATACCTGTTTTTCTATTATTTTTTTTCTTAAACGGTTTCGGTGCAATTTTACATTGATATTCATTTACTGTGATGCGATACCAATTCACTAATAGGTACAAAAAGTTTGTCACAATCTAAAAGTCGGTAACTGGCAAACCCGCCAGCTTTTTTTTTTTAATCATCAAAAAGTAAAATCCTACGTGTTTGTGCACATTAACACAGAGTAGTTTCACATGGTCATCACCGTGCACAAAAGCAAAAACGAAACTACTGACAATAAACCGTGAGTGGATTATTATTATTATTATTATTTTGGCTTGGACAATATAAGGAACCAGGGCTAAAAACTCTTCATCATATCTAACACTGGCCGGGTAGGCTATTATTCCAAAAAACAAGCAAGTTCAGCTTCCAACAATGCACAAGTACACCTAACAGTTAAGTGGTGGAACGTTTCTGAATGTTAATTGGGCCCTGACATTGGTACAAATGTTGAGCCCACCTCGAAAATGCCAAGAGAAAATTGTGGTTAGATATAGCTCTATAGGATTGGGGTGGGTGGGAGGGTGTGGTATTGCCAAGTGAGATTTGACATCGATTGTTATATCAAGGAAATTTTTCATGCCAGAAATTCGATTCGTATACATTTTTTTTTGCATGCAGTCGAATTCGTAGCGTGAAATGACCAAATCGTAGGATCGTCACGTCTACATTTTTGACGTATCGAAAATGTTACGTCTACGTAGACGGAACAATAGGGACCAATATTGAACTAATCTAGCAAAATTTGCTGGAGATGATCATAATATTGTTCCCTGAAACTGTTATGCTGCTAACACAAAGGTGCAATGCACCGATAAAGAGTAGTAGCGTTGTGTTTTGAGCAAAACCGTCGGGTGTAAAATGATTCCAAATTTCACTGGCTTATACAGAAGGAGGGTCATAGTTTTGGGTACTTGGTAGTTTATATGGGCTGGTGTGATGGCACCTGGACCAACGCACAGCTAACACTCAATGAAAGGCCACAATCAATGTTATTATGATAGGGGGGGTAGATTCACATCGAGATAGCAACATCTAGGATAATTGTTTAGGAGAGCCTTTGTGAGAGTCTACCAGAGGAGGGGGGGTAACAGCATTTATTTTTTTTGCTCAGGCAACTAAAACCAACCAGCAGCATTATATATAATATATATTTTTAAACCCAAAAAATAACATTCTCGCTTGTCCTGCACTAAAATTAGCACACCCCATTTGTAGCACCAAAAAACGATATGCCACTCGATCAACAACGAAGAGATAAAAACATTTTTTGGTTTTGGTTACCTGGCAAGAAAGAAGAAGTTTGGGTTTACACACAGTTAAATAGGAGGGGTCAGTATCTGCTCTATTGTCGGAACAAGGCCCAGCAGGAAACAACCTGGATTTATGTTTGCTCCGCCCTTATTTCGCAAACTTTGTTGCCCTCTATTAGTAATATATTCTCCACATATCTCTCTGTTTTATAATATAGCTTGCCTACATGTCGCCGAATATACCGGCAAATGTTTTACGCAGGTTTCGCATGGTGTCCTCGCTGTCGTCCTGCTGGGTCGAGCCTTGTCGTCCGAACAGAGTCCGCGGACCCACCGCCGCCTGCTGCGGCTGCTGCTGTTGCTGCTGCGGTTGCTGCTGTTGCTGTAGCTGCGGCGGCGGAGGCGGCGGCGGCTGATTCGGTGGACCACCCGGTGCTGATACTGCTGCTGCGGATGGTTGCGGTGGTGGCTGCGGCGGCTCTTCCGGGCGACGTCCAGCGGCGCCTGTCGCGCTTACAGTGCTAGACTGAGACGCTGCAACAATACGACAACAATCAGGCTTCAACATCAGCGAAACGTAACGCTGGAGTCAGCTCGACCATTTTGTGAGCTCCCCAGAGTGGTTAATCAAACGGAACTCCCACCCGAGACGAAGTGAGAAACGACCCAACTCCTAGCGATCACTATATAGTATACCCACAATCCTAACTTCTCAAAAAAAAGAGGCATGTCCTAAATATTTCGACCTCTGTGGTTAAGCCATACACGGTAGGGTTTCAAAAGAGCATTTCTTTTGTACGGCACTGTACCCACCGATCTGATTGGTGGAGCAGAGGCCCCCCACCCTCTGCTCCACCAATCAGATCAGGGTCTGGTGTGGAGTGGCTGGTGAGAGGTCGCCTATAATCCTTTTTCGAGAAGTTATGATGTAGGTACCCAATGCAATCATGCAATATCCAACAATACATGCAATAAAAAGCGGTGAATGTTTTGAGAGCATCCGAGTGTTTTTTTTTTGTAAGGCAAGGTTTGTGTGTTTGGGCAGTAACAATGAATACCTTGCGAGTCTCGCCGCTGTGAAGGGGGCTGTGGCGAGGTGGAGGTGAGGGGCGGCGTGGGCTGGGCCTCTCCGGTCACCGAGGGCGCCCTTTCTTCCACCGGGGACCCGCCCGTGGACGCCATCGATGCCCGCGAAGTCGCCTTCGCCACCCCGGGCTGCTTGCACAGGAGCTGATCCAACAAAACATTTTATCAATCACTCGTCAATCACTCGATATTATTAACAGTTATCACAGCCTCATCACTCTCAAGAAAACGTTCCCTTTTTATTATTATTATCAGCAATAAACAGACAATAAACAGCCCTTTTAGTTAGGTAGCGTGTTTCTGTTGGTGTCTTGTACTGCAGTTATTAATTATGACGGATGTGAATGAACGTGTCGTGTCAGTAACGAGTTGAAAATCCATGTTTGCATGCCTGCTGCATCAACTAGCTATAGGAAATGTCAGGAAAAAAAGCCATACAGAGTGCACCAAAATCTGAATGAGAAAGGTGGGGGAAAAAACCAGCATAAGTCTAAAAAGTTGAGTAGAAAATAGATATATTATAAAGTGTGTTTATTGATCAAGAGTCGGCTGACCTGCATCTTGTGAACCACCAGCTCTGCGATGTGACGGCGGTCATCCTCCTGCGAGTCCCCCATCAAACTGAGGGCCGAGTCATTGACTTCGATGATGTACTCGCGGCCGTCCTTTCCAACAATGATCTCCAAAGCGCAGACGTCCAGTCCCCCGAACATCTCCGACACCTCGTCCACCCACATCTTGTACCGCTCCGTCATCTGGATCTGCTCCAGCATCGCCGAACCAGTGTTAGTCTTCCAGTTTCCAGATATCGACTTGCGCCTGATGAGAATATTATAAAGTCAGCTTAACCATTTTGTGAGCTCCCCAGGGTGGTTATTCTACCGGAAATCCCACCCGATACGAAGCCCCGGACTTACATGAATGCTTTGTAGTTGTTTCCGATTTTCTGCACGTGTATGTCGTACTTGGAGTCGACGTACGGCTCTGTGGTGCAATAAGTACCAGCTACCGCCACCACTGAAGCCACGTCTTGGAAGTCGTTGTGGCTATCCACTTTCACCTTTCCCAGGCCTCCATGGGCATGGCCTATCTTGCACACTACAGGCAAATGTGCAGTAGATAGCTGGAGGAAAAAATGCAAAAATTTGTTGCGATATATCATAAAATGATTGACGCGCTTTCATTTTACTGTACAAGTTGTGTGTACTTCTCTGTGCAGTCGACTGATCTCATTACTTATATTGATATGTCTTACATGACCTTAATCGCTGGCACTGGAGGTTTGGCAAACCAGTTCGTAGCTGATAAGATTAACGACCTGCTCAAACTAGAAGGGATTGAAACACATTGCTTGTCAAGAAGTTTCCGTGGTGTAGTGGTTATCACATCCGCCTAACACGCGGAAGGCCCCCGGTTCGATCCCGGGCGGAAACACTTCTTTTTTAAAAAATTGCCAGCCCAAATAACTGGCAACATGTAGCAGTAAGCATGCAAAAAAAAAATTGGATGCTTAAACCAGCCCCATTTTTAAAACTAAAATGTTCTTATCATATACTCATTATCAATAAATTATAGCGTAAGTGAGCAGGAAATTTATAATTATTTTTTAAAATCCTGATCACGATCAGGTGGGCGACACTCTTAAAAAGTTGTTACAAACATTTCGGCGCCTGAGTGTCACAACCAGAACCCAAAATTCATTCATCAAACGAGGGAAAGGCGTGTGTCATATCACGCATCTAACCATACGAGAAAACCACACATGCCAGTCCTTGATAGGGAAAAACCCACTCGTTTTTTTAAGTAGGACTATGTACCAGCCGGTTTACTCAGCAGGTGATGATAGCTAATTGGAATCCGCCCAATAACAATTAATTTTGGGAATTCGTTTGGGTCGCAGGTGGCGCTGAAGTTTGCAGATTTTTTAAATCAGATTGTCTCAAGTAATAATGCAGAAGTGTACAGTAGATTCCGATAAACACTATTTGTAGGAGTAATGTCACCGTTTATTAGGGATGTTTTTACTGTCAAAAATGTTGAAAAAGGGTTTGACCTACATAACTGCTGAGAACGCAAAGTGTCGAAAGTGTCAAAGAAAAATACTTGAACGTAGCAAATATTTGAAAGCGGAGAAATTGCAAGAACGCCAGTGGCAAATGCGCATTTCTACGCTTGAATAGAAAAAGCTGTGTACCGAGTGGTGGAGAAGAAAAAAAAAAAGTCCAGACGGATATTCACAAGATTCCTTTTGATCTTGACCAACTTTTATAGCCACGTCTCTCTTGTAAACCTTTTCTGAAAGAAGCTTTTTTTCCGTCCCTCTTCTCCCACCACAGATTCCCAGATTTACAGGCTGCATATAGCCCACAGCATTTGATGTCGAGAATACCCACTCGCGATATTACATTTCACCATTTCCAATACCGACCACAAATCAATGATATCAAAAACGGGAGGGGATAGGATATCGGATTATCGACAACGTTCCTGAATTAACAATGACCTGAACTTATTAATCACGTCCTATCACATTTCGCCCCGTCCATCTATCATGCGATGGAAGAATGTAATAGTAGCTGCTAATTGAAATTAACAGTTGCTAATATCAATTTTGGCACTAGAAGTTAATTGATAGCTGATTAATAATTTTAGCAGTTGCAGCAGCATAATATGACTCGTAGTTATATTAGATGCTCTGAACAATAGGGCAACAGAGCAATTTATTCATCTCTATAACATTGTAACATCGACTATATCTGGGGGGGGGGGGGGCTACAAATGCCAGCTTCCTGTTCCGTAAATATTTTAAATGTCATGACCGGGTCAGTGACTCATTACCTCATCGAATTCAATCTATTTCTATCTCTACCTATACGTAACCAGCTTGTTTAATTGATGAAACCCGGTGCTGAAGTACTGTACGTAGTCCTACTCCAACATGTATTGCAGGCTGCTTTTGACGCCAAGTCTGATTTTGGTTCTAACTTCAACACGCTTTGGTATATATTCAGTAATTTTCTCCAGGTCCGTGTATATCTGCATGAGTTTTTAATATTCCAAAAGTGTGGCCTCTGCTAGGTCTCCCCCCCTCTTGCATTCCTGCTACCTCATATATCATGAATGTGCATGAGAAAAGCGGACGGTTCGCTCTCTAGAACTAGCTCTCGGCGATGCAACATGTAGATATATTTAGGCACAAACGAACGCTTCGTGACGCCTCGGAAAAAAAAACAAATATTGTCCTGCACGCTAAAACACACACACATGTTGTGCGTTTTTGTTCATTTTGTTTACTGCATGCGCAGTTTAATAGGCATGAAATGAATTTCACCTCAGAGTCTCGGTACATAATTATTTTGGGAAACGTGTTGTTCTATCAGTATATAGGCTCATCCTATTATCGCAGTAAATGTGCACAAATAAATAAATAAATAAGGAGCTTATTGGTAAAACATTCATTTTGGTGCACCAATCCACAACAGGGCTCAAAATGACACCGATGTTTTGCATGGATTGCAATTAGCCAAACAGCCAATTTTGAGCAAAATCCCAAAGATTTTAATGCGGCGCTATACATATCAGGGTGCACTGTTTATTGTCGTAATCATCACGATATATGCGGCCACCTCCCCCCCATGAATGTGCATCCTGGACGCATGTTAGCGTAATTAACTATAGCAACATATCCATCCATTGAATCTGCATGACAATGTGTCGGAATTATGGTCGCGATTGAAATCAAACTGGAATCCCTTTTGACATGCTCTGTCCTTTGGTCATCACGTATTTGACATGTAGGCTTGCCAAAATCGGAAGCGTCCATGTTAATGGCCATAAGTGACACTTAAAACACGACTGTAAGTGTCGGCATACAAATCCGCCAAAAATGGTAATAAATCTCGCAGCCCATTCACACCCCGCCAGGCAGTATTATTAGCCCATTTTGTGCGGTGAGACTTCAATTTTCTACCACATACTTTCAATTTTTTAAAAAACTATAGACAGCATGTGTCACAGATTTACGACACTGTTTTATTTTTAATACGCCGACCAAAGTATGCTGCTAGGCTTCCAATAATGCTTATCCCACATATTGTTATGATTAGAATGCAGTTAAGCACATTAGTCTCATTACAATCTGACAGCACCTAGCAGGTAAGTGTCAGCAAATTCTCTAATAATGCCTTTCTTAATCGAACAATTAATTAATTAATACGTAGAGGTACAACCAGTCTATTTAACCTGATTTGGTAGATTTTCACTCAAATTCAGCTGGTACAATAATTAGCAACGTATCCTTGCCTATACAGGGTAAAATATAAATCTGTGACTGACGTGTTCTGGAAGGGTCTATGAGCTTATCCGCCCATATTACAAAACGAATACTCCGCAGTAATAGAGGAAGCGAACAAAGGATGTCGAAAGGGATGAGTGTGACACTTTGCAAGCCGTGAATGGCATCAAGTATCGCCCCTGGGGTTGGTCTGTCGGTATATAGAGAACACTCTGCAGTTCGTGACCGTGTACACGTACTATATCAGGTAACAAGCTTCCTTTTTTTTCTCTCACTCCGGGACTCCGCACATAACCAATCCTAAGGTCAGATGACACCAGATCGTATTGCCGTTTAGTAACAAACCAAAAATAAAACAAGCGTCATTCAGTTTTTCTTATCATTGCATCATTCAGGACGCGCGATTAGTTCTGTTGATTATGAACGTGGGGGAATGGCCGGTGTGAACAGTAATTTTGAAACACCAGGCGTAAGAAAGTCTTGTCCAGCTGATAACAATGTGGGTCAAGGATTTTTTTGCCCACTCTTACGTCGCTTACTGGACATCATTGATTCTTCAGGGTAAATCGCAAAAAAAAAGGTGGGATATTTTTTTTCAAGGAGAATTAACCGCACTTACGCAACATGCATTACTCAAGTGAGTGAAAATAATACTTAAATTTCCAATCAATTTAAAATGACACATTTTCCATCTGTACCTAATATTATTCTGACACATTATGTTGAGCAATTATTTTCGAATGTATTACTCGGACACATACCCATGCACATCAATTCTCTATTAAATTAGAGGCTTGTTACCGCCACTAATTAAGTGCCAACATCCCCATTTTTTAAAGCCGATATTGTGATGCACGTGGCACTAACTTCCTCAAAAACCCACTTTATCCGTGGTGCTAGTAATCAAGTCAGGTATTAGGCATTTAAAGGCCGTCCATCCCAGTTTGAACTTTTGTACAGGTAAGTAATCCTGTCACGTACATAATCGAAACTGACTATTCACCACCAACTCCTCTCTTTTTTTTGTCAAACTCGTCTGCCTGTCTGCATACAAATACTCCCATACAGTACTTTCAACAATATATTGCCAATATGTTTGGCAATCTGAATCACACATTTTTTTCCACACCCTGAAGCTATACCACCCACATTCCCCCCCCCCCCTCGTCAGGCCTACCCCCTTTTTTCCACCCCTTTTCCCCTCTCCTCTTCCATCTCCCCCCTTCCTTCACTCAACATCCAGTTGAGGTCCGCAGTCTCAGCAAGCCGCCCACTTCACATGTGGCCGCGTGTGAGTACACATGCGTGTGTGCAGCCCCTCCCCCCCGCCACCCCTTTCCACACATTTTCCTCATGTGCTGATGCTGCCTTAGGTAGTACCATTCACTAGACTCAATCCATATCGACGCGAAGTCTGCCATAATTTTGGTGATTTTTTTGGATACACTCCCGGATAATTCAGGTATGTATCATTTTTTTAAAAAACACGATGTCATAAATTTTTATAAGCCACGCAGTTCTGGCTTGATTGACTACTTAATTAGTGCAGGACTCTAGGGTATCAAGTGTATAACAGGTCATGAACAAGTTGTCCTAATCGATCAAAAGAGAATGACGCCCTTGATGCCCTTGATCGCAAGCATTTAATTAAGACTTATTATTGGTCACTGACTCGAGAAGGTAGCCTACAGGACAAAGTAATTCTTGTCTAACTACAACTGTCGATATTAAGACCGCGGTCTGATTGTTCCTGAGGATGCAAAACCAATAAAAAGAGATTAACAACCTTCACATTTTCAGAGGACTTGCTTTCACACGATTTATTGGCCATATTACAATGAGAATTTTTGCGTGCCATTTGGAACATTGTTTGCACACACAATCACTTTTTAATTCATCATTATTGGAAATGTGTGACTTCCATGAATATAGTTTGAATAATAGACAAAGCGGTCATGTCGGATTTTTTAGCGTATGATAATCGTTGGTGTCAGCAGATTCGCACGCTATACCCTTGATAACCTTGGCCAGCAGTTAAAACCGCGCGCCAAGTAGAGGCTAACGCAAACTATGAGATAATGCACACAGTACGTGTACGTGAATAAACCTCGTCTGTTTACACTGATCAAACGGAAAGATAAGCATCTAAAATGCCAACAGGATATCAAATGTCTCGCTGCCGTGACCTTACCCAAAGCGGAAATTAACGCACATTTCATCCGAATTTGAATACTAAGGAAAATTATGAAATGTCACCCTCAAAAAAACCACAGGTTCGAAGGAAAAAAAATGGCACGCCAAAATGTCGGTATAGGAAGCACCAATTTGTCGGACTGATGAAACCGAGCTCTATGAATAGAGTGGATGATGGCATAGATCAAGGGTCGCCAGCGAGCGATCATTTATTTTTTTACACTCAACTTTTTTCAGAGGAATTGGTGATGGCATGAATATGCGTCGCAATCACGGGACCCTATATATATTATATGCGAAGGTGAATGGTATTTTGATTCATTCATTCGTGAGGGCTCGAGTGACGCTGGAACCGCCTTCTGAAACCTAAGGTATTCATATAGCATGTGAGTCAATATGCCTCTGTGATTTGTGACGATAATTATGTGCTCATTTTTCAAATTTGTCCCTCTTTTTAACTGACGAAAAAATAAGTCCATAAAGTGTGAAGCTTTAGGACCTGAAATGTCATCAAAAATGACATGTTAATGAATGGGGACGAGTGTGAGCGTGGATTATCCTGGTTTTTTAAAAAGGCGGGTTTATGTGTTTCGAAATGGTTAGGGGTGTGTGTGAGTGTGTGTGGGACTGCCTTGTACTTATAGTTTTTTTCCCTCCCTGAACTTGTCAACTGAATTGATGGGACGCGTCTCGCCAATTTGGACGCGTTCGGATCGATTCCGTCGTCCTTAATTGGCTTGCTGCAGGCAGGGATATAGAAAGGGGGGGGGGGAAATGTATAGGAAGGATGTGCCAAGAGTCGTAAATAATATGAAAATGAAGTTTTATGCTTGGCAGCATGGTAAGGAGGGAGGTGGGAATTGGAGTGAAAATAATTATCAAAAAAAAATGTCAGGAGGCGATATTGGAGAGAGATTTGCGATTAATCGAACTTCTCCATCATGTGTGTGAACCGCATCTCTGAAAGTGTATTAAAAAGTGAGGTGCTGCGTAAAAAATTCTCGAGGAATTTCATTTTAAACTATAGACTTTTGTTAATTTATTACAATGTGATATTTACAATGTCTCAAGAAATGATCTAGCCTCGAGGTCCTCGACTTGATCACTTTAGCATCAGTCAATTTGTCCCTTCGAACTTTTCATACGGTGAGCGATTCGTTCCAGGAGCAATTATCAGCAGGGACGTGCTAAAAACTTTTTAATGTAATTATCGCCTGATAATGCTCGTTAATATCGTCAATTACATTTTTGATTGAGCTGAAGCGATGAATCTTCATTTAAAGTTATAATGGGGGTAAAATATTTTTCAAAGGTGCTTTCTACAGTTCACTATACATGCAAACTGCAAAATATGATGATGCAATGCGTGCAAAACATGCTGTACACAGAAACTAAGATGCAATCGAGAAATACCAGATGTCGGAAGGAAGTTACATAGCCTACGAGTAAGGTCAGGGGATTGCGGGTAGGGTGTGACAGATCAAGAAACTCATGAAGGCGTCATCGCCACTCAAGATCATTTACGAGGCATTCCCATCATTAGAACGCCATCGTCTGTACATAGACCTATTACGAGTACTAACGCTATGAACACTTCAACAAAGTAGTGCGCGCCAAGATATTTAGTCAAAATCCGAAGAATGTCCTACAATACATGTTGTTGCCAATAATAATAATAATAATAATAATAATAATAATAATAATAATAATAATAATAATAATAATAATAATAATAATAATAATAAGAATAAGAGTGGGCTTGGATACACCTTTTGCAAGTAAAAAATATTTCATGAATTAGGTCATGACGTTGCGAATTTTAAAGGCGTAATTTTCATTGGCCAGCTCGAGAAGTGTAATTAGCTTTCCATGAGTGATCGCGTCTGAGTGCACATTGAAACCGGTTTAAGAGATCTCTTATTCATATCGATGCAAATTTTATTGAGTCAGCTTTCCACCGGGGGGGAAAAACTGCGTCTTGGGCGAAATATATTCCGCGCTGTGGGAATATTAATTCGCACGCACCTGATGGGGATTCATATATAGGAAGACTATACTGTACTACGTATAGGATTTGGAATAATTTATTACTCGGCTTTGTAATATGAACGGTTTCTTGGAGATAGTTGTCAAACACAGATAAAAGGTCTATCAATAGTGTTTGCGTCACATCCGGTCACGCCTATTTTTATGTATCCGCACATGGGTTAAAGTGCGGGGTATAAGGTCAACAGCATACACTACACTATAAGATATGAAAGAAGCCTACATAAATATTGCATAAATTCGCCGCAATCCGTGCTAAAATATCACACGATCTATTTTAAAATAGACACTATCTCCCGATAATAGTTTAGAATCCAGAATGTTCCTAGACTGATATTATTATGGAGACACTGATTGTTCTCTAGATTACTTTTCACAGAAAATCAACATTAGCGATGCAATACTTCATATTATAAATATCGCATTATAAATCTTAATTCCAGAAACAAAAGGCAAATTCATAGTTTGTTAATCTGCTGAACACTGTAACATGCGAGAGTATAACATGCAACTAATGTAATTATTATGTGCAATTGTTCATCAATACTTGATTTTAGTTTTAATTGCGCCAGTCACATTATTGTAACCAAATTATAGCTGCTAGTTACAAACATTACTCTCTCCAAAATCTTACGAAACCTACACTATTAGTGATATTAAATTCTGTAATCCAGGTAGAGCCACCTGGGTGGGTCAGGTGGTCTTTACAGTATCTAATAAGACGTGGTTCTTCAGTAACGCCATGCATGATTGATGAGATATGACGACGTAACTTTGCACATCACTTATAGTTAGAGAAGAGAACTGTTGACAGCCAGATTTAGGCACAATTCCACGAGGAGTAACAAAATTCTAGCAATGTGACGTCATGATTCAGTAATAAGTTTTCACGCCCACGTGAATGTCACAAAAGTGTCAAAGTGTCACCTAATCGTTCCTGTTGAAAAGCATCCATTTCTGATAGGCCTACATAGGTTACATCACACCTTATAATCATTTCAAAAAAAGAGGAAAACTGCAGCACAGTTTAGTCCTAATAAAACGTCTGGTTCTCAAACCACAAAGAAAAGTCCAGATGCCATCCCCATGAGTTGTTTAACCAAAAATGAAGGAGTGGGTGGGCCTAAGTATTATAATAACATCTGAATCAATTAGATAAGTGAGCAAGGCAGGACTAAACTTGGCTTTGAAGCCAGCCGCGTTAATTCTGATAGGGTCCCCCCTGTGTCCACGTGTGTATCTGACCTTGCCCTACTCTTTCAAGCACTTATAAACTATTGTCAAGCCGACATTTTTTTTCACTCTACTCCTACCGCCATTTATTATTTTAATAGTCTTGCTTCCCTTAGCTAAAAATGCCTGTGTCTCCCTTTTTTCCCTTAACTTTTCTTTCGTAACCAAAACCCTTAAATGACATAAATAACGAGGCGGCTGACTAGTTACAGCCCACTATTACGTAATGAAAGATACTGTTTGAATTAATTACATATAATATGGAGATATGCTTGTTGAAATCGGTAAGTTTTTTTTAGCAAACGTTACACGAACAGTACACAGCAATCAATTCATTTAGAGAGATTAGGTTCTATTATGGACACAATATTTTTGTCTTCTTTCCAATCACTAATAACATTCCTGTGGTTATTCTACCTCTTACAGGTCGTATAACCTGCAAGATAATCCTTATTAATCACATGGGTGTCGAAGTGAAAGTTAACGTGCATTGAGTAATGTAATGAAGGCGAATTTTTCACAAATCAACTAGCTTAATATCATTCTTAACAACTGTAAAAGAATCGCCTTGGTCCGGAAAAACTGCGTAACCTTTTCTACCACCCTGTATATATAGTATGCCAAGGGCATAAGCCAAATTTAACTTTCACAAAAGAATGCGGGCTAAATAAAAGAACAGCTAGGTACAGTACATTAATAGCTGGATTTTACTGTATACTGTTAAGGTAGGCCAACAGTTATAGGCTCAAGTTTTTTGCTGCAATATAAAATGCCAATTGAAACAAGTACGCTAGAAATGTTTATACTAATTCAAAAGTAAACTGTAATCAAGTTATGAAAGCAAAAGTTGCCTGAAATATTCCCACTCGCGGTTATAATCATAATCGCCGGGCAGGATATTTCTGAATAAATTTTCAAATTGCCCCCTAATTAAGACATTTTTAGGCCTAGTGCCCAATAATAAATAAAATTCACCTTCAATTTCTAAACCGATTCTAGAAAGAATGAGCCTAGAAGTCTTACCTGACGCTGTTTTAAGACTTGTAAGAACTGGTTCAGTTCATAGTCTTCCAATGAATGTGGAAGCTGCAAGAGGACACATGGAATGATGCAATTCCAACGTGTGTATATGTCGCAGCCAGATAGTAAAAATATATATATCAGGCTAATTCAACAATCACAGAGCAAAACGCAGTCAAAAAGCAAAATTGTCTTGCATTTCATTGCAACAATGAATAGAATAAGTAGAATGTACATTTTTGACAATTAATTTTATACAATATGAATGTTACAGAGGCGACAAATGCAAAGGCTTTTCAAATCCAAGTTATGAAAATGGTGGCTATTATTTTCATGATAAAAGGCCAATATTTGAAGCTAAGCTCACCAATTAAATTTGCTTTACATTGTTAAGTGGTTGTAAATATTGTTTGGTTCTATCCCCAGCAATTACAGGTATACCCCCAGTGGTCCAAACTGATAATGAAATTTTGCGCCTGTTATGTAAATTGCTTTCTTCTCATTAGAATAAAACGATGCTGTGAAACTTCGATAATAATCCTCACTTGGAGAGGAAGGTTTAAAATTACCTTCATCTTTGCTTTCACTGCATTCTGTTCCTTGTTATCAGTTCTTTGACTTCAAGTTAAGGGTTTTACCGAAGTTTCATCAGCTGTGCATCATATGTACCGTATATACGCCGGTACCACGATGAATTTTACTATCTGGCTGCGTTTCACTTTGCATACCAAATTGCCTGATTTTTAAAAAAAACTATGTGGGCACGACATATAATATTCCTCTATTCGACAACAAACGGTGTGGAAGAAAAAAAATAATATCAAAAATACTCTAGATTGTGTGGTAACATACAGGAAAGGAAAGTTTACTGAAGAAGTAAGATAATAACCATAAAAACAGGAATCTACCTCAACAATAACACATAACAACTGAGAATTTTGGTCTGTCATCTCGTTTTTTTTGCAATAATAAATGCAAACGACCCCATGCACCTTTTCTCTATAAAGTACAAAATTTAGGCTCTATTTTTTAAAATATTCCCTTTAATATTTAATGTCATCTTAACACCGCCTGCAAATTGAGCAAATTACAGCACATCTCTGCAAATTCCGTTCTCTGGATTTGCAAAAAATGCGTGTGCGTGTGAAGTACCCTTCGAACCAAACACATTCCGCAAAACCACTTTACAACCCGCACTCTTGATTGCTCAATGAAATGGCTCCGACGGTCTCTTTGGTGGTTTGGACGGTAGCCCACTTGACTGTCGCAACAATTTTGAGTTGAAGGGCACTTAAAATAAATGAGCGAGATAACTAGATCCCTCCGAAGCAGAAAATGGAACGCGGAAGAACCACCAAAAGGAAAGGTGATAATTGCGTATGTGATCATCCTTTGTGTCATCCCCCAGAGGAGTCATTTACACCCTGTCTATTGGTCCTTGGCATCAGTTACGCATTTTTTCTTACGACTGACATTCAATGATTTATGACTTTCTCGCAAGGTCCTGGCCTCTCTCTGCTAATTCAATTATTACGCATTTTATTAAGTTGTGCCACACGCAATTTGTGCGCTTTCATTCAACATTCTTTTCAATCCTCTTTTTTTAACTATATTGGTGGGAGAAAGGTGTTCCTAGTCAAAGGCAAAGAAAAACTTGAGGGGGGGCTCCCTCCAAAATCATTATGTGTAGATCCGCTTTCAATTACTGTCACTCAATTTATATGGCAGCGGAGATATTTTTTTTCCTCCAACAACCGGTTTCTTTCAATAAGGCACAGTGGGTAGGGGTTGACAGGAGAGAGAGTCTCTAAAGAATGCTCCAGAGTGGCTGTGTGTACGTTGGAATATATTTTTCGAGCCTGTCATGCTAAATGGTGTTAGGTTTCGTGCATAAAATAGTAACTATGCGTTGAATTGCTACGACGATTCCTTTAAAAAAAATTTAACCCCTATTGATTGCAAGTTGCTAAGTAGTCATCTCTATCCGTTTAAGAAAATGGGCTTATACGTACTTTTATGACTAATGACCTTCTGCAAAGATTTATGTAACGTATCAAGTAGGTGTTTAAAAAATCAGGTGTAGGTAGACATTATTTGTCAATAGTGTATTACCACAAAGGAAGTTAGTCATGATGCATATCGCCACACCTAAAGTGATTTGAATACCGGCTTAGCAAGTCCGGAAGCTCAACGGCCTCATTGCTCCAAAAGGGATTTGTGCGAAAGGCTTTCACGCATTTTTACTCCACCTTCAGCGAACAACGATTATCACCGGAGCAAGTTTGGAACAATAATTTGTCAAAACCTGCCTGACACAGCAGCTGTTTCCTTCCTATAGAGGTAGGTATACACACAGACTGTTTGATAAGTGAGACAAGTTTTCCTAACCACGACAAGTCTGCACAAAGTTGTCGAGAAATGTGGATTAATTCATTCCATTACTCATGCCTCAAATATGTAAGTTTGATTTATCTGTTACATTGCAGCAGATTAAAGTGTATTAAATTTTAAATAATTTTTGTCACCCAAAGATAATATTATGGAACATGTTATTTGACATTCCGTGAAACGCCTCCTGGTTTATGTTAACCCAATTTATTATGCTCACTAAAAACCCGGCATTGTATAGATGATCAGGTCAGAATTTATGGCAGCACGAGCAATAGCAATACAGGTTTTTCTTTGTAGGCTTTAAGGAAAGATAAGAACAACACTGTCACGTGAAATAATAGCTTACTTGTCTCGCAAGTTTTTTTTTTAAAATGTGAGTCGCAGTACAATAACACTGGCCTACAGTACGTGCGTTACATGAACAAGCAGCTACTGTTTGTTTAGAACTGTGGAATTATAATGGGCCATAAAAGTGCTTAGTACTACATACTTTTCCTGTTTGAAGAATTAGGGAGATGTAACAAGATTTTGTCGTTAGCTGGTGGCGAAATATTTTATTTTTTAAAATATAAAGTGGCCATTGCACTAACTGTCATTGAATTCAATGGAATTTCTCCTGACCCGAACAGATTGGCTGTCAGCCATTTAGCACATTTCCGCATGTCCATCCCGCTATTCCCTCACTCTAAAAATAAGTACATCTTAAATATTACTGCGCACTTACGCTTCAGGAAAGTGGTAAAAGCGATCTCTTTAAAAAAAGAGAGAGCCACTTGGGTCATAAAGCCAAACGTTCCCAAATATTTTTCGAAGGGCACTTTGACATGACCAGGTTACTGTTCCTGGGCACTAAAACCAAAACGAAACTGTTGGAAGAGCAAATTCCGTTTAAGTATTACTTCTGGTATACTGTACAACCTCCTAATGTCAGTCCCGTTTGGAAACACAAGCTCCTAGAACATTGCGATGGGATTTGGCTCAATTACGTAGAGTAGGTAACAGTACTCTCCTATCTCCCAGTCCTTTTTGTTCGCCTCTGGCCTGGGAATTTAAGGGGGCCTGAGATGTCACCAAGTGCTACGGGGATGGCCTATATATCGCGATTGTCGGAGGCACTTTCAGAGTCAGGGCACGTACTGGAGGTGGTCAACTCGGTAATGTATGGACACACACAAAAAAAGGAAACGTTAGAAGGACATTGCTGAAATTCCTGGAACTGAAGGTGCACAATTTTGCCATTAATCCAGTGTTATTTTAGGACACGCCCTGAGTGAAAAATTGAGCAATTTAGCTTGACAAGGTATTTATATTATTATTTTTTCTTTGACAGATCAACTGCGATGCGTCAGTGGCAGTGGTTACTGTCAGTTCTCCTGGGCCTAGGACTGACCTTAAGGTTGGCAGCGGCCTGTTCCTGTACAATGCAACACCCGCAAGAGCACTTCTGCAAGGCAGACTTCGGTAAAACCCTTTTTTACTCCTGTACATCACAATGTAGCTCTCTATATTAGTATATTTATCGCATGATCAAAAGTGTCTACACTGTGAAGTTGAATGGTATGTTTGAACTGCACCGTATATGTGGGTAGGGGTTTACTACGTTCTATAATTTATAATACTGGACTATGTCACGTGGGTGTCCCCTTGAAGATTTTTGTGATTACGTAATTGTCGAGGTAAGGTCACGAGAAAAATTAACGCCCTGAAGTGATGCAACGTCTAAAGTAAGCCGACCGCCTTACTTAAACAATGAGTACGGTTTCAACGGTTTGGAATGTTAAAGTCATAAGGCTGCATGATATGAACTTAAATTCTCTCCAGGGAGTTCAAAATATTATAGTGGGCCCACAGGCACAGCAGGTCCTTATCAACAAATGACTACCTTGTTATGTCAGATTTGCCTCCAACACACTAACAACTTAGTATAATTAAGTTGCATGTAGTACTTCCACTCACATTAGTATGTAAATTATCAGTCAGTCTTAAATGAGAATTGCTGAGGGGCTCCTTCGCATTTGGAATGAGCCTCAGTCGTATAAGGTCAATTTGCATAGCTCGTAAAAAAGTCAGAAAAAAAATATATAGTCACAAACTAGTGTGTAAATTGAATATGTCGAGTACATCGGACAACGACAAGAACAGACGACGACGCCCGTGTGTACCCAGCCAATAGTCGGCGTACTAATTGAGTCAAATGATATAGTTCACCTGGATTACACACGAGTTTATAGGGTTAATGGATCCCGTGCATCAACACTTTAAAAAAACCTCAAACCGCGTCAGTTTGCATGCGGAAGCAACAAGTTACCCTGGCCAGGATCAAAGGAGAAATTTAAAGTGGGCCAGATTGGATGGAGATATGCGGTTTTTGTAAGGCCACTGTTGCGTGAAGATGGCGCCATCAGATACTCCGGATCCTAAAACAGAAACTGGCTTTTGCAAAAGACCCCCCCTTGACATGACAAGAGATGGGGGTCTGCTGAAGGCACTTCTGATTCTAATCTACGTGTGTGCAACTTTACGGGTCCATGCACCTATTGTTATCTAGTAAGTATCCCTCTCTAAAAATTAGCATAGAGCAGTAATAGAGTTACAGTGCTCTTCGTCACGCATCGGCTGCATTAATGTTCCGTCACAAAGGATGATCAATTGAAGCAAGCTAATTGAACCTGTGATACATCCGCTATTAAAAAAGAGGGTCTTCTGTTTTCTGCATAATTGCATGGCTGTACAACAATATCAGGTGCACAAAAGCGTGTGCTTTATGGGGTTCACGCATCGTCGCAAAAAAAATGTGCTGGGTCAGGCAGCAACAGCGACGTTACCATGTTAGGTTAAGGTAGTTGAGTGTCGAAGCCTGATTGGAAAATTGTGGCAGGAAGGAAGAGTAGTCTGTGGGGGGCCTTGAATGGACCCCTCCAGAGGAAATGACCATCATCAGCTCAGCATCACCAGAAGCCCAGCCAACCACAGTCGCAGTTCTTTTCCAACACAGCATCCCGGGGGACAGAACAACGTCGCGTTAATGCAGGCCATGCCAACCTCAAATATTGACGGATGGTCCGACGCTTTTTCGGTGCGGTTGGCTGCCTTGGCAATCAATCCTGGCTCATGAGAAGACATACTAATGCGTGCTGGCCATGTCGGTGGGCAGAGTGCAAAGCCAGAACCTTTTCAACTAACGTAACACGACTGCGGGATATTAATGCGGACCCATACACAGCTCTACTTTACACATCATTAAGATAATGAGGCGCAGAAACAGTGCAGGTGTACTTTATCGTTGGCTAAGGATTTGGATAGGGTATCAGTTTCCTTTGAACTTCCGTCCATATATACGTTCTCGTTCGTACATTTCCTGCAATTCAGCAACGTCTTAAGTACGGCTGCAACCGGACCCGATCCATCTTCAGAATTCTTCAAGTGCTCACCGGTGCACGAAATTGTGAAGAAAAAGCCATTCGACTCCTGTTACGTAACATGAACCTAGACGCTTCTGTCGTTCCTTCTACAGTATGCTGAACCTAAAGAAAACTTGGGAATTTCAGGTCACGTCTAGGCTTGCCTCAAGATAATTCCCCAGACGTCTCCCGAACTGTAATAATCCATCGTCATTATTGCACTCGTTCAGTGCCAAGTAAAGTTCAAATTCTGTTGACCCTACGACCTTCAATAGAAATTCCAGCAGCTTACACCCATTGATATGACAATAATGCAGTGTACGTACGTAATACAGTCACAGTGCAAGATCTGCATGCCATTGATTAATAGTTTCACCCACTGTACACAGGCTTTTGAGCAAATTACAATTCGCCTTGAACCATCACAGTAGCCTATACATTATTGTCCCCTTTTTTTTCAACCCCGCACCTCCGCAAGCAATTTGATCCTCATAACCCGAATTTAACGACCCGCTAATTGGCACTGCCGCGCAAACATTTGCGAACCAGTCCACACTATAAAAAAACACAAATCCTTGTCGCCCATAGCGAATAACATTCCTGGGCCCAACAATAAAAAAAGGAGGGCTACTCTCTCCTCACCTCTTATCCGAAAAATCCTGACACCCCAACGACTTTTTCCAAATTACCCGCCAAAATACTAATGCTGCAACATGACATACGCCTGACTTTTTTTTTTCTTTTGTGCGAAATAAGGCGCGGCTTTTGATATAATGGCTTCGGGCAAAGACCTTCATGCATAAGTGTGTTGTGATGACCTCCCACAAGGTGTGTGCGTATTGTGCGTGCATGTGCGTGCACCCTCATTGTATAAGGTGTAAGTACGAAGGGAGTGTTGTAAAGTGCACGGATATGGCTTCGAAACACGCCACATCTCTTTGGGAATTCTGACCTCACGCGATGGCACACGCATTTATACGGGAGAGTTCGGCTAAAAATGCGACCCATTTTATTATGCACTGTGAAAAGAAGGCTGTTAGTTCTCTCCATTTAATATTTCATTACCTGGCTAGTGCGCTGCCCATTATAAATAAGTGCTCGCTTTAATTATGTGCAGTGTATTCATTCGCAGCTCGCTAATAGCGAATACCAAAATTAGCAAAAATGGCAATATTTTATGGTGATTATAAAATTGATTACACTCTGCTTCCTGTGTGAATCTGACATCACGTCGCATTTAAAAATCGCTCTGTTAAAAATCTCGTTTTTCGCTTGATTAATTGCTCGATTTAATCCCACTGGACGAGCATATAACCGCAGGCGAAAAGAAAAGTCAAGACCAGGAACATTCACGTGCATATTAAAGATCTTATTACAATTTTTCAGTTCGACTTAATCTGACAGCCAGTTGCATTTCGCACGCCTCTACGTGACTTATACTGTATGCACAGGATCAAACCAGTCAGTACACAGAATCAGACAAAGATCGAAATACTCTCTGTACTAGCCTTTGAAATAGTCAATGCTATAGAGTATAGATAGTATGCAATTTTAATCCATTGTACACTTACTTGTTAAAGTAGGCCGTATAGCTCTAGGAATCCTTTTATACAAATTTGCACTATATTTTCCAAAATTGTGCTATACTGCTCAATATTCATAGTTTCCGTCGCCGGCTTGTAGGATTCCAGTTAAAAAATTAAGAACCCGCAAAATTCTCCTAACTACCCTAAAGGGACACCCAGTGCCATAGTAAACAGGGGGCGTTAACACGACATGCCAACACCATTTTGCGTCAGAGGATTGATGGACGGGGATTGCTGCTAGGTGTGATCTTGGTGCAGGCTCAGAATACAAATATCCTCTTGGAAAATGACGCCTCTAATATAATATGTTCCCATCATTCCAACCCACCCCAAATGCGACCCGACTACTAATAGAGCCTATTGCAATTTCAGTGGTGCTAGCAACGGTACAAAAGGCTGTCAAGTACGGAGACAACGCTTTCTTCAAGATCAGGATAAAGAAGGAGTTCAAAGTGAGTATACTGGAGAACCGTCGCGTCGCCTCTTTTTTATATATATTTCAAAAATGGTGTTGACTATACCAGAGAGCATGCCTGAAAAATTATTTCAATCCTGCAAATTTATGACGGCCTGACTGTTCATAAGTCAGGCCAGACACACGGACGCTTTCGGCATCGGGTTGGAGTCAACACTGGAAGCTAAGGAGGCGGAATTAGACATCCGTATGATTAATGCCGTACTGAAGACCCTTCTCACGCGCGCTCCTTATATTCTTCAACCGACGGTATATTTTCGAACCCGCCCGCTTTTTTTTTTTAAACACTGCGCCAGACCACCATTTCCCAGGGGCTTCGAGAGCGGTTACGATGCTTCATGATCGTGCAAAAAGTGCAGGCTGTCGACGTGCGATATCCTAAATGACACTCGAATCGTGCAGGGTGGTCCAAAAGTTGCGGCTCTGATTTCAGTTACTGCTTATTACTGCAGAGAGAAACATGTCAATTAGGGCATGAGAAATTTTGCAATTATGCCAAACTTGGCCTGGATACTTCACCAGTGTTCCGCCCAGACAGAAAACACATGACCGACGTGACAGCGGACTAGAGTAATTGACTGCGGGTTGAATATTTCATTTTGACGAATTGTTGCCAGCAGTTGCCCTGCACTATGATTCTGCTGTCCGCAAACACGGCCATTGTTTACCGACAGTGTAAATCATGTGGAAATATTCTGATCGTCACTTGCATTGGTTGATTTTCCATGTGTATAGTTGGCCCAACAGCAGACATGTAGGTAGGTCAATAGCACTTGATGTGGAAGCAGACTGTGGGCATAATCAAAACATTTGCTATTAGCCTCCTTAGTAGGCGAGCCAAGGCCTATTTTAAAACTACGAAGCAACAGAGGCCAAACTCTTCAGAGCACTTGTGAATCGCAAGGCCGATCCATCATATCCTCGTTTGATTATGCAAATGACCCAAGCGCCTTCCTGCGCAACTAATTGATTCAATCCAAACTCTCACGTGACTTCAAACCTCCATTTGTCTTATCCCTTCTTTTTTCTTCTTTCTAATGCAGGTGAGCTTAAAGGCAAGTATGGCCCTAAAGGCAGGGCGTCTGTACACAGCCCCACACGAATCTCTCTGCGGTGTGTTTCTGGAGAAAGGTGGTCGGTACGTGCTGGCCGGATCGCTGGTCAGGGGTAAGCCATGGATGTCCCTCTGCGGGTACCATCGACAATGGAACGAGCTCAGCATCAAAGAGAGGAAGGGATTCCGCCTGCTCTACAGACAAGGATGCAAGTGCAAGGTATGCATTCGTGGGTTTAAAAAGTCATGTCAAAAAAGTTTAGTACATACTGTACGGTTGTAAAACTTTGTTGTTTCCGGAACCACGCACTGTTTCACTCTTCGTCGCACCCGGACGTGCGGGAATGTTACTGTGAACTCGGATGTGACAGAGTGCGTTTGCTAATGGTTCGTAAAATGTACACTTTCGAGAGCGGTGTGCTGTGTGCTTTTGCCCAACTTGGAGGCTACATCACGACAAGGAGGTAATGTATAATTATGGGCCATGCCGGTCTTGGTTTTGGCTCACGTGCAGCTGTAATTATCGCGCTGTTAAAAACGCCGGTAATTACGCGACCCTGGCTGTGCCAAACCCAAAATAGCGAGAGGAAAATAAACATTTCTACACCTATTTAACCCGGTTATGCGTAGCATCTTACCCAACTACACAGCTTTAATTTTCAGTCAGCATGTAGTACTGTACTTTACGCGAAATGTCTATAGAGATGAAATGCCAATTTTTTTTCTTCTCTGAAAATCCTTTCCCGAGAGACTAGGACTGAGCAATCTGAGTTATTGTTTGCCAAGCTTTGAGGGATGAAAGCACTCGACCTATCCGCACACTAAAAGCGGTCTCTTTCTAATCACAAACGGGATATATAAAAAGTGCGAAACTACCCACGCAGTATTTTCATTTCTCCTATAGAGTTCCACTCTCATGATTTTATTTCTGACCCCCTTCAAAGAGATTGTAGAGATTCAATTCATTTGGCATCACCCACGCCCTATCTAGAGATACTGTACTGTGTTTCCTGTACGAAAAAAAGGTATCAATGTGAGCTTAAACAGAAACTGAATAGACGCCTGAACACGGAAAATGTAATAATTTGTTTCGCGCCATTTCTAAGTTATTTTAGAGCAGCATTATATCGCATTTTTTGACAAATATTTCAGTTCGATATCAAGAGATATGTTACACAAAGATGAAACCACGAAAGTCAGCATACCAATCCCTATAGATCCATTATAATTTGGCCCATAATTAAAGTTCGCGTATTGTTCCACCTGCATCGCAGCTCGAATCTGTCAGACACCACATGAAGGACACAATGAGTCTTCAGAGACCATTATTTCCCATCACATCCCTCACTGCAATGCCGTTTCCTACTAATTAGCGGTAGGCTACGCCTCCGGTTGCAAGACATCAAACGTTTAGCTCATTTTCTATCCCTGTGGGTAATGCTTCGGGCACCATCCATCTTACTCCAGCAGGGATTTTTATGCCCATTCCGCATTGCTCTGCAGTGAGTTTATGTGTAACATTATTGTCTCTTTGGATTGTAGATCCTGCAGTGCTCGTGGTGGCAACAATGCCCCGTGTCGCCTCACATGTGCCCCTGGGAGACGGCCTGGGGAGGCAGCCAAATGGACTGCCAGAGGCAGCACAGCTTCTGCGTCAGACACGACGACGGGAAGTGCCAATGGGCCGACTCCCGGCGGTACCGACAGTGCATGAAGATGCGTCGACTGGCCAAGGAAGAAAGAATCGCCAACGAGCCTTGAAGAAAATCCGCATCACCAACCCCACACTCTCAACTATCCAATTTTTATAGAAGAAAAAAAAATGTCAGCCATTGTTGATGCCTCATTGTGTGGCTGCTATAGAGTGGGGTATTTCCTGTCTGCTACAAAGTGCACGGACCAAAGTCTTGGTATCAGTATACAAAATAAATAATTAAAAAAAACATTGCCTTATATACAGTATGTCAATATTTAAAATCTCGTAGTAGCCTGCTGACTTTTAGGTTATTTAAATCAATGCAGTCTCACGAAAAACCGTGTCAATATTATTTTTGTGTTGGGATGAAGGAAATAAAGATCTGATTGGAGTAATCTGGAATAAAAATTAAATACTGCAAAAAAATTATTACACTTAATTTGTGATGTTTTAGTAAATAGCCTATACCACTACAGATGGCACATTGTAGCAGTTACGCGCTAAGTTATTTTTTTGCACAACATATTACTTATTGGTATATTCTCAGCACGGCAATATCCTTATGCTTCATTGAAATAATATCACACTAATGCGCATTGAATAGGTCTACTCTTATTTTACAGAAATTTCAGTCTAGATTGTAGCAATATACATCAATAGCCCCAATTACAGTACTCTTATTATGCGGGTAGTTTGATAAAATAAGTAATTTTGGTATGTATTCTGTATTATAGACTCGCGTGATTACTACAAAAAAATATCTTGCGGGCTGTCCATATTTGCATTCGAAACGATATATCTGATTAAACGTAAAAGGCGCCTTCTCGTATAATTAAACAATGAAACAGTGATATTTTGACACGAAAAGCTATAATTATGCGCATGTCTCCACAGCTTTATTTCCACTGGGTGCTCCAACTTCGGATTGACTCAAAAGATTAGAAATGAGCCCCCCAATTTTCCTTCGTTAAGTTGTCGATATATTACTCTCGGGCGACTGCACCGCTTCGTCTTTGAGAAACGTGCTCTCAACATCGCCATAAGACATGCAGAATCGTTTTAATGCGGTTAAATCCTTCCCAAGCTCCTTGGATGTGACTGTGAAACTTTGGGACAAGATAGGTCGACTGACAGGTGAATAACATGTTGCAAATTTTGGATGCACGTGTGTCAAAGTCAGTTTGCATTTATGGACATCTTGATTGGAAAAAGTCGGTAGAGTACCTGGCATTATGAACTTGTACTGTATGTATATATACTTCACTTGACAAAAACCTGTGTTCATTAGTTAGGTATAGACCAAGCAAAGTTATTCTTCTGACACAATTTTATTCCACATACAGATTAGTTTCTATATATTATATTGATCATTGTTGTACAATGCTAACAATGATGTTGAGCTAATAAAATGTGAATCTCCACAATATTGTTGGAATTTATTTTCACTTAAGGCCAGTTCTGCCATCACTAAAATAAGGAACAAAACTCTAATTTTTCCTAGAGCATTTCCTCTAACATTTTTTTTTTCGTGTCGTATGGTAGTGATTTCCTTACAAGTTTTATTTTCAGTCCTACCAATCAATACGTATACAGCACTAATATATTAGTTTATATGCAAGTTTTTGCATCTCGTATTTTTCTTCCTCTTATCAAAATGCATTTATCTATTCAGTTCTTCTGAATAGGCCTCGTTTCACATCCGAAGTGATCTTCAATCACACGGATCCATTGGTATTGCTGGTTCAATATTCATGCACCTATTATTTTCTCTTACGGCTGTGCCCTACTTTTCCAGGCCTGGCATTCTTTGATGCTGGTGCTGGATCTGGATATCAATTTCCAGTGCCTAATGGAATTGGCTCGATCTCGTTTCTCGTGAGTGAATCTCTAAAGGCATTACGATATAAAAAAAATAACTGCACACAAAAATGCTCAAAGGGAGGTTTTCAAACTAAACACACTGATATGTGTAGGCTACATATTATAATCAAATAATGGCCGTAGTATAACAAGCAAAAGCAGCTCTGGCACTTTGGACTACTCACTGATTCGAACATGTAAGTAACATTTTTATTACTTTGGGAATAATCCACATTCGGTTTATCAGCTCTAGCTTGTTATACCCTTCATATTGAAATTTCTACAGAAAAATTAATATCAGATATGGTGAAATGTTCAGCACTTTATGTGAAATACTTATTTCATATTTTGTATGTGCCGACGATCATATATATGTAACTACTCTGAATAAATATGCACGATCCTCACGATACGAGCAAAACATGCTTTATAATACACATGCTAAGGAGTGAGACGCGACTCGTTTGTGAAAAAAAGAAATTTGCTCTTGGTCAGTTAAATAACTTTATACCCTGCACTTCAGGGTGAGCCTTAAGAGTGAAAGTACGCCATTGCTGAACGGTACTAAAAATACAATGAAAAGGTTTGGTCTAACGTAAGTGTGGGGAGTACATGAAGCACGATGTAGGGCACACACTTTGCGAGGTGAGTGGCACTTACCATTTCCCGATGGTTGGGATAGTAGGTCTGGTCGATAAGTGGAAACTGATCCTTGCCCAGTCTTCTCTGAAGCTGAAGTAAATGCGCAAACACCCATGGCTTGTCCTAAAAATACATCAGACATGCATTGCAGTGAGACGAAAGGCCAAAGCACTCTAAAATGTACAAATTTTTCTGCCCAACTGCATGGGTCGAAATTTATTGGAAAACATTGGCCAGAACCATCGTTAATCATGCTTACGTGACTAATCTATCACATCTGTTCTCTAATTTAATGGTTTACGCTAATCCTTTTTCTCATCAACTATTGATGAGAAAGGACATTTTCGTTTGTGACTCATTGCATTATCGGACTACCTTTATTGAATTCGTATCCAGTCCGGATTTTTCGCTCGTAAGTTAGTTAGGCACAGTCCAGATTCATGCACTGAATTTATTTGTCCATCTTACTGTCTAAATGAGGTTAGAGGTAATTTTGTTACGGGTTACATCCGGATTTTTTTGTTTCCACTTTATGGTCATACAGCCATTGTTAATAAGGATTTCCTGTTTGCTTCTTGTCAAGTACACGAAACCCGAAGTCTACTTTTCACGTGTCTCTAAATACATTTAGCATTATAATTTGGATGGAAAAGTGGCTGTATTTTCTGCAAAATTTACAATGGTAAAAAAATGTTTTCCGTCATTATATCGTGCTCTAGGATGCAAAAAGGAAGATGTAAATTATTGTAGTTCTTACCTGGAAGTTGTATATGGCGTTGAGGGAATTGATGCTGGGTACGCCCCCGAATTTGAATCCTAGAAGAATGTTCTTGTTATTTTCTCCGGCGTCACGTAAGTTTTGTCGTATGAGCACGAAGTCGGGCCGGAATGACCTGAAATAATATCGTTCATTTTTTTTAAAGAATAATAATCAAATCGTGGTCTGAAGACACATCCTGCCTCCAGTCAAATCTGTGCACTAAATTGGAGTTAATTTATGCATTCAATTTTCTTTCATTTCAAACACAATAATTCCCTGGTTTTTCATGACAACCTGTTGTTTCATTACCGTCCTAACAACGTTGTTCGGCTGGTAAAAACGACACTGCATGGAATGGAAAATAAGGAGATATCTGCAATAAGTAACAAGACATGAATATTCACCCCAATGTATTTATTTGCATCCCCTCAATTTAAGATACAAAGGTAAATGAATACAAACGTAAAATTGCAGGTGAAAATATCAAAAATTTGCAAATTCCCCAATTACCTGATGCACATCGAGTAAAAAATCCACTTGTTTAATTTTCCCTTAATTCCCTACGTCCAAAAAAAAAGTTTCAGACAAACAAATCCTGACTATGTCTTAGTTAGTCTGACACTTTTTTTTTTTACTTCCTACAAGCCGAATTTAATTCCTCCTCCATGCGAAATCCCCCATCAGTATGTTCATGTGTAGTTGTACTTCGAGGGGCAGTGACCATCTGGCTTCAAGTCCGGTAGCGGCATCACCCCGACCATGACCATGTTCCTATCCACGGGGTCGTACTTGTCCTGCACCTTCTTGGGTCGCGTCGCCGCCCTCCTCTCCTGGCACCTCTGCTCCAGGGTTAGACTGGCCTTCTTGTTGTTCAGATCCTCGTTCACGATGTACAGCTGCTGGTTCAGCTCGTTCAGCTGCTCCCTGGACTGGTCCAGCTGTGCCTGCAGCCTCCTCATTGTCTCCTCGATCTGCTGTATCTCCGCGTTCAGGCCGTACTGCGGCACGTCCCGCACCAGCTCGAACCCTGGTCGGTACGTCCTTGTCTCCAGACGCGTCTGGGCCACCCTCAGCGAGCCTGTCTTGGACCTGGACCTGAAGTCCTCCTCCATGGCCGATATCTCCTTTTCCAGGCGATCGATCTCCTGTTCCAGCTGAGACTTCTGCCACTCCAGCTCGTTGATGGCCTTCTGAGTCTCGTGCACACGCTTCCTCAGCTCGAAGTCCGTCGCCTCCTGCTGGGCCTTCGTGTCGTAATCCGTCTGCTTTATGGTCAGACCCATGTCCTCTCTCAGGCGACGAGACGCGTCTTTCTCGTTGTCTGCCCTCAGCTTGTTGTACCTCGAGTGCTCCTCCCAGGCCGCGATGCTGATGGTACCTTTTTTTGGAAATGTGTGTGTTAAGACATTAGGTCAACTACAGTAGAAATATTAGGTTTATTAGAAAGGAGCCAGAGCAAAGAAGACACAAAGGTGGGACAGATGGAGACAGAAACCGCCGGCATAGCTCTTGGGGTCACGGGAGAAAGAAATATTGTTTTCATGTGCACCTTTGGGTATCCTGGTGGCCTCCGGTTTGTAGCTGATGTTGGGCTTGGTTGGGTCCAGATCCAGGCAGTAGTAGTCGATGTCTATGGCGCAGGTCTTGTCCGTGATGTCTTCTCTGAGCTTCTGGAAGACTGACTGGAGGCGGTTGAGAGTGTCGAATCCCTGCTCGCTCTTGGTCTTGAGCTGGTGCCGGATCTCCTGGAGCACTGCCACTTCTTTGTTCAGCTCCTTGTCCACCCCGTTCCTGGCCAGGTCGTGACCCATCCTGTGGTCACGTATGGTCAGGCACTCCTCGGCCACTTGCAACGGCAGGTTTTTGGCGAACAGGGCGTTCTCCACGTCCTTCTTGGCCTGCACCATGGCGTCTATCTCTTCCTGGGTCTCGTCCAGGGTGCGGACCAGGGCGATCCTCCAGTTGTCCATCTCGATGATCCTCTCCCTGAGTCGCAAGTCGTTTCGGTGCGTGTCCCATTCCGTCTGGATGCGAGTGTCGTTACGGACGTGACGGGAATCGTGACGGACACGCATCGAGTCGTCCTGGGACACCTCGGACTGGTTCGCAAGTCTCCACACCTGACAAGGTTCGGGATTTGAAAAAAAATGTAGAATTAAGATTCAGGCTAAATAATCGAATTCCCAGCGTCTCTGATGGCGATCCAACCATTCAATCTGCCATTAATTTAATTTGAAATTAAATCCAATTACCATTCAAAAGCGTGTGATAGACAAAATCGTGTGCATCCAACGTTCTCTGCCACGCTTTGCAATAGTGTTAAAGCCTCCTCTCTTGATGGAACTGTCCTTCGAACCCGGTTTTACTGCGCATTACTCCAAAGGGAAATCGGAATTTTAACAACTCACCCCCAGCCCTGGCTTCATGGCCTCTCTATCCTGCGTGGGCAGCTATTTTTACTGTATTCTAGTCCACTGTGCGTTCCAGTTAAAACCAGACACCAAGTGTATCATCAACACAATGCAGACCAGTCGATAAACTGATACTCACATCAAATTACCCATCGCACGAGCTGGGCTTACACTCCAATAATCCAACAATAACCGCTATAATGCCACTCAATTCTGTACAATATTGACAAAATAAGCCCTAACATTGTTGAATCGGCTGAACAATACACATTCTAGTGTTTCCAACTATTACATTGTAAAGCTCGCTTATGGTGTGTGACCAGAGTAAGATCTAAAAGTACTTACATGGTTGTGCCAGTCGCCAATAGCATAGTGATGGGTGGGCTTTTCCGGCCGTAGGCTCATTTTGACTGCTGCTCTAGGGCGGATTAAGCTCCTTTCAAGACCAGCCCTTCCCTTGCAGCTCACTTCGATTTGCCTGCTCTGGAACCTCTTTAATGATTGTTGTTGCCTTGGATACGTGTTGACGCCCACGCTTTTGCCTGGGCTGTTTAACTGCTTCATGAAGAGACCGCGATTCCCTCTCCTGGTGACATCGACGTTCACCCCCCACTCGAAAATGCTTTATGTTTTGGAAGCTCCGATAAGCTCCAACGCGAAGATATTTCAGCCATTGTTAGGGTTTATCAGAATATCACGGGGCTCAGGGGGGGCGCTCGGCTTGGGTTTCGAAAAGGAGGTAACACCACTCCAGTCGATTCAGAGAGTTATATCTCTTACGAAGATTAGAAGCTGGCACGTGCCCACACCCACATTAATGGGGATGGCAAACGTCACTGACATGAGTAATTGCGGAATTGCAAAAAAAAGTGTCAATTTTTGTAATCACGTCACACGTGAATAAAATAATAACGGCCAATAGTAGCCCAATGATGGAAACAAAGTTTTCAGAAAAAAACATGAAAAATTGACAGCTAAATTGGTGAATAATACATTAAAGCTTCATGAACTATTTAACTAAAATGTCAATTCATGCGAATCATGCAGCAAGCCTCACTATACACCGCAGAGAGAGAGTATGTTGCATAGTTGGCTTCTTCATTGACACTGTGAATGAAGTTAGCCGGAACCACATCATCTCTTTGTGCTCGCAAAATATTGCACAATTACAAAAGGCCGCTTTTGCAATCACCGCTTCCCTCACACCTGGTCACGGGCTTCCTGTACACGGTGAGTTTATTGATCCATTGGGCATATAACCTACACGTGTGCCCATGTTTATTACAGGAAATTAATTTGAAACTAACCAAAACCTATATGATCACGATCCGTAACTCCGATGATACAGTCAGTTGATCAAAACATTTCATTTTAATTCCTATAACTTAGGTATAATCTGATTACACAGTCCACTCGTTACAGGTCTGACCTCGTTACACCAGCAGGAATTCCGAATATTTTTTAACCCAGTTCAAACCCTGCTCTTTGCGACTGTACGATCGCTTAGAGCCCGAATTTATATTCCCCACTCGGCACATACCAGTACGAAATTCCTCCGGAGCTGGAATTTCGGAACACATACCACGTCCTACGCCGTACCTTACACTTGCCACTTTAGTCCAGCCTTCTGAATGGAGGATCCAAAATTGCGTTGCAGACAACAAAAAATACGCCTAGTTCATAGTCGATACTACTATAGCCAAGCTCACAGGGCTGTGCAGGGGAAAATCTAGTAATTTGGTTGTCACTGGCCTGGTACACACTCCTGGCTTAAGCCCAGACATTGTTGCCTGGGGGTGAGGCCAAATGACAAGGCATGTCGAGGATTAATTAGACCGACAAGCACTCAAAGGCTTCGGGATGGCAGTCGAGTTGTGTTTACAAATTGGATTAAGAAGGAAGAGAGAACCCAAAAGTTGGATTTAACACGCGCAATATTTCTAAAGGGCGGAAAGTGCGGTCCGCTAATTAACGCCGATTATAACGCGATGAATTATTGGTTGCAGAAAGTTTGCTTACCTAACCACCTTGGTACCATTGCGGAAGACAGCCATGGACACCTGCGTTCCAGCGTCACATCCAGCTGATATTCCTAGTTCTCTGAACTCGGCTTGTTCTACCCGAATGTCATAATCGCCCGGAAGTCGCTTGCCTCTAAAGTACTTGGACCTGTAATGAGACACATATGTACTACCGCACTGGACATGACAAAATGAACGGACACTCACCAGTCTGTGTTCTGGTCATCGATGACCAATAAGGTGTAGCACCTATCCTTGTTGTAGGAAGGTCTGGAAGGCTGAGTAGCCTCTGTCCTGGCCACTCCAGTGAGACTCTGGACACGCTGGAGGAAGCTTTCTCTGGTCTTGGCTGGAGAACTAGGGGCACTAGTGGTCTTACTGCCCCCTCGCAGGTTCAGGCTCAGGTCGTTCTGCTGCGGGCCGGCCCCACCCATGCCCCCGCCGCCCATACTGCTCGGGGGCGGACGGCCCCTAGACACTGGACCTTCTTCTCCTTCCCCGGGCGGACCCTGCGGCCCACCCGGGCCTTTACCTTCCTCATCGTACTCGGAGGACAAGTCCCCCGATGAAAACCTGGAAAAAAAAGACATGGTCAATCCCCCAGGTCGTAATGGGACGACCTGCAAATGTCATCTGCCAGCAGGACAGAAAGGTGACCCCCGCTGGTGTCCCTGGAGAGTAATAGGATTTCCAGACATTTCCGCATTTACTGGGAATCAGCGTGCGACTGAAACGCTCTAAATGAATGCTATGAAGCGGAAGTGAGCCCAAAGGGAGGTCTCCAGCTCGAGGAAAAACGCAAACCGGCTTTTTATTGCTTCTGGACTAGATTTTTTTTGTGTGCCAGACTAATATATGGCCAATAATGCGGGCGCTTTGCAGGCTTGAATGGGTCAAATCTCCTGCGATATAAAATTTGCTTTTTTTTACGATTGCTGCTTTCAAACCCCTGTCATCAAATGGTAAGAGATCAAGGAGATCAAAAGTATTTAGAATAACAGCTACTAGTGATAATAATCCTGGTGTTTTTACTTAATCCTCTTTACGACCCAAACTATATTTTGGCATTAACATGATCCTGTCTGCTTGTATCGCAGTTATGAATGCGACCAAACCTGCAGCGTATATCTGGCATCAACAAAATACAACCAATTATATGAGTCTACCCTTGGTATCGATCATCAATATCCGGTAACTCGTGACACTGACAAGCGCATGGGCTGTTTTCAACTCAACTCGCAAATCCTCGTGCAATCGCAAAACACAATAAGCACGGCCAAAACGTGTTTTCAAATTTTGCAATTTAGGATCAAATTTAAATTGACAAACACGTTTCATCTGGATTCATTAATGGAAAAAAGCACTCACCCACCACACCCGATTTGAAGTAATCCCCAAATGTTTGCTCCAGCACCCGAAGGAAAGCAGCAAACTGAATCTGACAGACGAAAAAAAAAAAGAAATTGTGCTATTCCTTGAACTTACGACACCAGGGCGCCACCATGGATCGAAGGTCTGGAAACTGGCTCAAGAGTGGCCAAAATTCCCCCCATATTTACCACACTTGACATGGACTTGCAAGACTCTTTATGGGGAAAGCCAAAAGGATCGGGTGATAGTCAATATTTTGCAGCTGTGAGTCGCTAAAAGGCTATTCCGCTGATCTATAGTCTCAGCAACATTGGTGCTACTGCTAACTTAGCAGTGCCAGTGTTGGCCATGGCTAAGTTAGCAGTGGGACGAAAATTCGATCAATTACTTTTACCGTTGTTATATCATTTCGTGTTTGGTGTTGCCTTGGACATCCTTCATGCAATTTTCATCTTGTTGTTGACCCTATATTCTTCAATACTCAAAAAGCAATATACGAACGAGGGATGTTTCCACGACAACTGCCTTGGGCCGTGCTTCTGGAGCCAGCAATCAAACGACGTTGGAAAAACAAGGATAATCTAACAGCCTTCTTCACCATGGCAACAGTCAGTTGGCGGAACATGTCATTGCAATGATATAACTCAAAAATGAATGTAAGTGATCCGTGACATATAAGCCAAAAACTTTCATAACAAACACGTTCAGGTTTTCGGTTCGAACCATACCAGAGTGACATGTGGTATGTCTGAACCGATAAGTAATGGAAAGAGCGTTCTATCAGCGTCTTCAAGTTACGTCAGAAATTGCGGACGGCATCAGTGGAAACGTCAACTTGATTTACGTTCGCTTTTTTTCCCCTTCTTTTTTTGTAAAGGCGACTATCGCTCAATAGCAGCTGGACCTCACCTTCTTCTCAGGTAGTTGACATTGGAGGTGAATGATTGCTTGAAGCTTGAGAACGAAATCTTGGCTGGGGTAGATGGACCGCACTGGTGGAGAAAGTCGTAACGTCTGTAACACTTTGAGACTTGCACTCTGTCTCACTTCTGGGGACACTTCACTCGTACACACTGCAAAATAGGGGAAAAAAACATAAAATGTAATTTTTTCCTCCCAATATTTTCATTTTAATTAATTATCAATTCATTATTAACCACGAACATATACTGCAAATTATGCAGCTTTTTTTTGCAAATACCACTCTTGCAGAAATAGTTCGGGTTTCGCAAGGCTGGTCAAGTGTAAGCTAACGAACTATTCAATTTTCTGGCAAAATTATTTTTGCATGAACTTTGAGGTCCCATGGCACCTCGGCAGCCAATTTTGCTTCCAAAATGAAGCGGCCGCCCTCGGGTCTAATCCTGGCTCTCTGTGGTTCGTTGCATTGTTTTGCTAGGATAGTTCCCCCGCAGTTTTGCGCGAGATGTGAGCAGAATTTTAGCAGTTTTTGTGAAAAAGGTCAGGAAGAGGGCTGTAAATTTTAGTGTGATAGTGCTTATAGTAATAATAATGGATACCCCGTGATAGGCCCCTTGGGCCTCTTAGGGGATCATCTTTTGAATTACCGACTTTAATCATTTGCCTGAAATGTGATGGATTTTGATAGTGGGAGGAAACGGGAGAACCCCGAGAAAACCCACGCGAACACGGAGAGAACCCATCGAAACTCTATCCACATAAGTATCCTCCGTCCGACCCGGGGATCGAACTCGGGACCTTAGAGGTGGAAGGCTGCGGCGCTAACCACTCCGCCACCGTGTCGCCCTGATAGTGCTTATAGTATACTCCTTGCAGCACTTGCAGCATGGGCTCTAAAAATTTGGCCAAACTTTTGTCTTCAACGGTGACACAATACGCCAACTGCTCTTAAGGAATTTCAAAGCCTGAGAAAGCTCTTCTTGGCGACAGTCAAAAAATTCCCCGATTTCGTGATGGCATTTACGCGACGCCGTCAAGGAGCTTGAGAAAAGGAGACATCTTTTGGTTTTCTGGGAAAAACGGATCGCGTAATGGCTCTTGGCATATGCCACAAAGGCTTTTGAAGCATTTTCCCCTCACTTAAAGCCCATTTTCTTCCTGTCCGTAGTTGCGAAAAAAATTCATATAATTTTGCCTCGTGTAACGTCTCACTAATGGTACAAGGCAAGAGTGAAAATGCCCTGTAAATCATAACATAATTAGCAATGAAGTGGAACACTTCAAATGCTGTTGTTCAGAACCCTGTACATATTTTGTGGAGTTGTTTCCCAGCTGTTTAGTATGTACAGTACATGTGTACCTGATGCTCTATATGGATTGTGAAGTACTGTACATGAATAGGCGAGGTAGGTGCAGTGTTGTTTGCTCTGAACTTGGATACTGAAGTACTGCAACACTCTGAATTTCAGTCATTCCCTATAGAAAGTTTAATGTTGACTTCAAATTGGAACCGTGGAAGTTCAACTAATATTCCCTGCTGCTTCTACTTTACTCGCAGCACATATAGGAATGTAGAATAGCTCTGCCGAAAACGAACGTTCGTTCGATATGGTGGTTTTCCACGCCCACATTCAAATGTTGATCAGCAAGGGAACCAGTTCCAATTTCAGTTTACCCGAAATGGAACTACTCCGCATCTCAATAACAACATTCCTTCTGCACACGAGATAGAATCTCAGTCGAATTTTTTTCTCTCTCTCTCTCTCTCATGGGAGGTCCTAATAGAGGCTTCCAGAATATACTCCCAATTTCATGCTATCAATGTAGAGTTTCATTTCCTGGCCCAAACTGGTTCTATCTTACCGGTACTGATGTATTTTGTCAAAACACTTTTCAGCAATTAATTACATTCATATTTTGTGACAGATTGTGCTTTTTTTTATTAAAAAATCCGAAACTTTATCTCATGGACGCCCTTGACGTCCTTAACAGAAAAGAAACAGAAGAAAGAGACATTTCCTAAATCCGGAGCACTCTAGGGGTTGCCCCCCCCCCCCCNNNNCCCCCCCCCCCCCTTTTCCTTGCAATCGATTAGGGTGGCACCTTATGAGGTCGAGAGGGCAATTACCGGCTTGCTTGCGAGAGACCAAACTAACGATGGAGACGCCCGATAGCTAGCCTAGGTCTCGTGAGCTTAGAGCCATTTGGTTCAGCTTCACACGACGGCTATTCGACTTCAAGGAACGTTGGCTATTTATATGGACGATAGAATGTGGAAAAAAGGGTCACGAAACTTAACACTAAAACGCCTGGTTCCTACACGGAATTGATTTTTTTTTTGGGGGGGGAGGGGGGTGTTTCCTGTAGTATTATCGTATTTCATAATGGTTATATTGTGAGGGAATGTTGTGCAACGAAGTTTTGGTGCTTTCAAAAATTATGGGGTGGTTCTTCCACCTTGCTGGTGGAAAATTGCTTAGGAGTAAATTAACTGATGGGGTTAATGATGAGAAAGCGTATTAAGAAACACCTAATTACAGCTTAGCTTTTATAGTGATGATGTGTACATTGTTTGCAAGTTTTTGGAGAAGCTCATGTACGTTCAATTGCGGTTCACAACTTTGTTCAAATTCTACAGCGTATACGCTGTAGAATTTGGTGCAAACTTTAATATCGATCATATATGATCGATACTAAATTGGCAATTTTAGCCCGATCCGGTTGCATGAAAAATAACAAGATTATTCGGAGACTGGCTGAAAAGGCTCGGCATCTTCAGCAGACGTAATATATATATATATTTTTTCTGGAGAGGGTTAGAAAACTGTCTGGCCATTTCAGCAAGGGTATCTGAAATGGCATCATCTCGCGTTTTTTTTTTCGCGACGGAACGATGCGGAAACTCAATTCCGCAATCCGCCGAGAGAAAAATCATCCGTGAAAACTTCCTCGTCTTCAGGAAGGAATGATCCACACGTTATCCCCACCTGCAACCAAAGCTCCCAACTTGTTTTCTCCTCTCGCATCGGATATCTACCTCGAGTCCATTTTTATAACACCACACAAGACACTGGCGATATTTTTTTCCCATATTCTGCAGAAAATATTTTTATAAATTTGCATGAACATTCTGCATACTGACAACAAATGTTGCATTCATCTAATAAAATGCTTTAAAAAATTTCAACCGGTTTTTGTCAAAGTTAGCTCCCTTGCGTAAATGTCATTATTTAATGAACGAAAAGTTTTCAGATTCAATCGTCTAGAAAAGTCATGTTCTAAAGAAAATCGATAAACAAACTTCTGTTGATGATCGCACTGTACAACTTCATCTATAGATTAATCCCAAAGTTTTCAACAAGTTCTGATGAGATATATAAAAAAGATCACCAGCACTGGAAACGATAATAGAACAGGCTCTGAAAAATTCTCAAGTTTTTTTTATGGTGGGAGAGGAACAGCGCGGCGAAATAATGACATTTGTTCACTACGGACTGGTCTGGATTCGGCGTTAGAGAGTCGTATATATCGATCTATACTAGTATATAGGGATGTCTTTTAAAAAACTGAATCCTGAAGCTGACGTTACATGAGTTTAAAGATACCAACCTTTAGAAAGAGAAGCGTCAAGATTAGACCACTTGTTTTAAGAGTAATATAAGAAAAATTGAGATACAAATTGGTCAGAAGTCGCTGTGTGATTTAACAACAAAGCTACCACATAACTCGTAGAATAATCTGTCGAGTTTTGCGACCTTTGGCTCCTGTGAGCCTAAAATAACATACTCGCCTGTAAACACACACTTGTGAAACACTTTAACAATTCACTGCATCTTTGTCCACCGGCAGTGACCTTTGCAGCCTATTGTATAACTATTTATGGTCCGTGACTTTCGACTTTCGTGCTTGTGTATTATAGAGGGTGCATGTATGTGTTATTACGACTTTCACACATAATAAACTTATTATTACCACATACAAATTAAGGATTACAAAGTAATCTGAGTAAGATTCCGAAAAAAATGATGATTACACTAAACACATTTTTCAGAATGCTTGTTTTCATATTCATCGTTCAATCTTTTGCGAATCTGGTGAGTAACTGTAAACGCCCACATGTAATGTGTAATGTCCGAAAAAGTTTTAGACAAACGTATACTGGCACTCTGAAGCCTGCAAGCTATATACCTTCACTGATGATTGTATCGAGCCAAGACAGTTTGTCTGAAACTTTTTTTTTCCGACACGGGCCCAAGTTATCTACAGCAATAGCGCACGGCTAGTCAAAGTTGATGACAGAACTCGACCACAGTCCCAGAGCTAAATAATTTTGCTGGCTTGATATCGGATTTCATCTTCTTTTTCTCTCCCTCCCTTCCTTCCTCCCTCCTCCTCCCCCGGCTGTCTGGGCAGCAGCAGCCCGTCCCATCACCTTCTCATCGATTCTTTTTACCCCTCTCAAACCCCACCCATTACTCCTCCTCACCGCAAAATGTGGGTGTTTAATGCCTTCAGGCTGAAAGCAATGACACTTGTGAAAAAGCCATCCCAAAAAGTTACACATTTTATGAAGAAAATTTGGGCACATTTCCCGCTGAAAATTTATGCGAAAATGTTGCGTACTAGAATGTAGCAAACAATATAATCGGTTTTTAAATAGCTCTATTCCGGTGTACATAGTGGCCTAGTAGCATAATATATTACCAATAATGCTTCGGGCTCCATAAGCTCCATAAGCTCGTTCATTAGGAAAAATACTGTATATTGATCACAGGTGTAACAACCGAATAGTTTGGACATAACCCACTGACGTCGTACATGGGGCACAAGAGGCATGATCCTACTTGCCTCCCTGGTGCAACTAATCTTCTTCTGTAATAATATCCACTTTTTACGAGTGGCGCATCCAGCTTGGGAAGAGCTGAAATAGAAGTGGTTGCTGCTTCTGCGGCCCGGATCCATTTGAGCAGCAATTGCACGGGAGGTCATAAAGACTCAGGGCATGAAAAGCCTAGGAAAATGGGCGTCCGTGCCACTTCCCAGCTTCTATTCAAAAACTGTCTGCTGCACCATTCCACTCCTACTGTACGTACTCGGATTAACTGCACCTCACTTCAATCTTATCACGCAACATGATAACTCGCAGGGGGAAAAAACGACAATTTTTTATGATACAACTGCCCAGATACACAAACTGATTCATCTGCTCAACTAGTTTGGACATGTGCAGGGCAGATCATGATGTTGATTCTTTGCAATTGGAGCGATGTATTCTATACGAGACGAACCCATTGTCGAAGTGTCAACAGTTCCGTAACAATGTTGACTCGAGCAAGTTCTGGCACCCTATTGTCGCCTTGGCTCTCTCTCCTTTTCAGAGTAACTGTAGATCTCCTCAGGGACACGGGAGCTAATGGTGGTGACCGAGACACTTTGTGGCCGCCTCTCTTCATCTGCATGCCTCTCCATATTCGCTTATAAATGGGACTAATATGCAAATACTTTGGAGTACAGTTGGGAGTACGTCGCGCCACCGTGGTCTAATTACGGCATTACCTCGAAGCTGCGTGCCCTACATTTTGAATCGGCTGAACTCGATGGCGAAAAAAATCGTCAATGCAATTTAATACCATGACTCGAGTCATTATATTAATTATGAACATCCTGGTAGTGTAGTCTGCATCTGCCAGAGATGGAATAGGTTCTGAAAGCATGGCTGGCCTTTGCACCGTAAAGCTGCGTATGACCGCATGTCATCCACATTGAATTGTTTCCACCTCTTGGACAACATGCAGAAGCTTGTCAAGCGTTGGAGCAATGCTTGTGTTGCTGCACCGCGTTTCTGGCCAGGACATCCCCACGATATGCTTCATCACCTCGCCGGTATACGCTGCTACTCTCCGGATTTTGCGGTTTCGCGTTTTGTGCTCGTTTTTCCATGCATGAAAAAAATCTCGAAGGATCGTAATTCTGGGATAGGAAAACAATACGAAATCATCTGCAGAATCAGCACAATTATTCCGGTTCTCCAACTTCGCTGAATGTCTGTTTTTTTCCAGCTTTCTCTCCACCCCTCAATCTATATGCAACCTTCGGATGGGCGTGGGCAATAATTTTTCGACTTTTATTGAACGTTCCTGATTTTCAGAATAATTGCATATCAGCTCGGGAAATTTATTGCCCTTGGTTACCTTTGGTCTTATGAAAGGTACTGAGATATAATTTTTATTTTTAGTCATCATGAATGATAAGAAATATCCCTGCCTGATAGGAAACCTTCAACCATCCAAGATATCCGAGAGGTGTGACCAAAATAATATTTTATCATGCTCAGCACGATTTTGTCAAAAAAAAGTGTACAATTAACCTGTGTTACCAAAACCAACTTGAGCAGTTTACACAATCATGCAAATCTGTATAATCGGAGATAAAATTAGAACTTTCTTGCCAAATAAAGGCAAGCTAAAAAAGGCTGCTAAAACAGCAAAAAAGTTCAAACCTGTTGCATGTTTTAGGAACGGTACACAACTATTATACAGACTATTTTTTTGTTCATTCCGTAATTACTGAATTCATTTCCATAGTAAACGGCACTATATGAACATGGAATTACCTCACATGGCTCTAATTTGCTATATAATAATGCTATACAATGCTGTAATTTTTTCAGGAGAGATATTTCTACTCTACAAAACACCATGGCTAAGAGTTCACAAATAGTTTTCCCACCTTCGAATCAATACATTTTCCATTCTCTGTCCCATACTTAGAAGCCCCCGGGGCAGATCAAAACGAGCAAACAAAAAAATATGTAATGGGGTTGTAATTCCATTAGGAAGCAGGAAATTCCGCTTCTAAAAACGATTAGAGAGCACATCCTCAAGGGGAACATTAATATCATCCTCGTTTGGATACATGCTTTACTTTAAGGTGCCCTGAAACTATAACGACCACCCAACACACGCACAAGTCATTACATCAACATCTTCGATTTATACATGTCAGGCTGCCTTTTAAATAATTAAAGAAATCGGAAAGCACCCAATGTGGAGTTCCTTTCCTTTGTTTTCTGGAGAAAAGAAAGAGACGGAGGGAAGGGATCCCATTGAACTTTTAATGGTCCCGTGAGCCCAGCATGAACCTTTATTTTCTGCGATCTTACTTCGAATTCCTTCCAGGTGGGAAACGCGACATGTGTGGCATCTCCATAAGGTAATACTTCCAGTGCAACTTCTAGACCGCCAATTGCAAATAAATTGGGAATGTAATCCTTAAGCAGTGATGTGATGGAGTCAACATTAACACTGCTTCTTTTAAACAGTATAGCTAGTTCCATCCACCAGAGGCGCTGCCTTCCCTATTGCGCAGACGCAGAGAAGGGGCCAATCGGAAGCTTCGCGTAAACAATAAAATGCAGGCCAATCAGAAGTCTCGGTCATTTTAATAGTACTATAGAAGTGTGGTCGTTTCGTCATGTACAGTATTGTATTGTATTGTACAGTACATGCACTGTCGTCTCCATCAATTCGGCACTTCCATTGACGGATTGTTGTCGGGACGATCCCGAGGGCTATTTGTACTACATGTCGACAGAGCCGCAAAGTCCAATACGCGAGTTCCCCCTCGAGTTAAATGTCCGGGGAAAGAGGCCGTAATCCTACTCCAGGAGTCTGGAGCTGATTTAATCCCGGAGAAACCGAGCGAAGTCCGGGTTCATCCTTTCACCTGGCGCCATGGACAGGTCTAATTAAATGTGGACACGGTCCAGAGAAGTGGACATTCACCTTCGACCTTAAAGGCTCGAAACTTGTACAAAGTCTTCATTCGTTGATGTGTACAGGGTGGTTCAGACAACTTCCCTACAAGTACAGTACTATATGTACTGGAAAGTTTTTTTTTAAAATAGTAATTTATGAACTATACAGTTTTTAAACAATTATTTTTAAAATGCCAATTTTTCCATTTCAGAATTTTTTATTACTGGCATAAGGATGCCTCTTTCATTTAGTTCTGCAAAAAAGGTGAGCTCTCAGCAGTAATAAATCATGCGCATACCAGCATGATGAACATCTCCAGACAACTTCATCTACTTCTGACTTGCACCAGTCATTAGTATGCATTATTTATATCAGACTCTGATAGGCTCTAGGCAGCGAGTCTTGAAAGAGGCGGGGCCCTGTGGCCTGCATTAATTAAAATGAGTGGTAGAAGCTTGGTCCTAAAGCCTCGTCTGGGAAATTTGAAGCGCTTTTGAATAAACCCTCCAGGGGAATCCAGAATCGGCCCAGCTTTTTTCTCTCTCTTCTTTTTACCTCCACTTCCACATGTTTTTACTTTTCCTTCTTCTTTGCAAGATGAAGAAAAAGCTAAGAGAAAAAGATCTTTCTCAATAAGGCTTGAAGCTGCCATTGAAACTCGTGTAAAATTCTCTGTCAGATGTTAAGCAATGATGGAAGTATTTTGTTACCTGAAATCATGGTGATTTGTAATGATTATTGTATAAGTGTTTTGAAGTAAACATTTGGACTGTTTTATGTAGAGATGTCAGCACCTTTGTTAGCGAGATAATTAGTGTTAAATCAGCGTAAAATTCCAGGATAAGGTTTCACTCACGAATCACGAAGGGGTGCATACATGCCAGGATACTAATTGTGCTGTAACAAAACTGCTGAGACAACGACACCTTTACACCAAATATAGCTACAGTACACCTCGTACATGCAACTTAGGTAACCCTTTCTGAACAGGATAGATTATGAGCTTAAAGGATTAGCTCTGTTGGTTTGGGATAGGTCAGGTAATTCCTGCTATTCCTATAGTATGCCTATAGCGCTTAGCTCACACTTAGGCTCAAGTTTGTACTAAAAATGATCATTAACGGCTCCACTTTTCGTCTAATTTTTTTGTTGCCATGATAAGTAGTTCCTCCTTTTATATAAGCCAGGAATTTGCTCCCTGGTGGCAGATAAATACAGGAGACTCCTTTGTAGGTGACGGGCAGTGATCTTTCTCTGAGCTAACTCTGCCCTAAATTTCCTACGCTGCCTGTGTAGCACTACGTTAAAATCAATACCACGATCTCTCGAAGGGAAAGAGGAGTCCGCTGGGAATAACCCAGGGTGGGGGGGGGGGGGGGTGGAAAAAACCACCTGCAAAGAGCGGTCCTAAAATACTTGATCTATGCTGAATTGAGCTGCATTGCACTTTCATTGAAGAAAAAGGGAAGCTGTATAGGGTCAGAATCTCTATTCAGGCAGAGGGTATATAGAGAAATCTATGTGGTGTTTGCTTTGTGCAACTGGGCTCAGCATCCAGCAGGGTCTGATCGACCGGAAATGTCGGTCACGTGCCGGCAAAGACTTCCGGTTAATGGCAAATCGATCCGGCACGTATTGTCCTAAGGGCAATTAAAATAACAATTCAGTAATTTGATTCACAGTAGTGGCTGCGCGTACCAACCTCTACTATCGATGTGATATAGACTCGAGGCAGGCTGTATCAGAACATAATTTCATACACACTCTTCGTACCCTACACGTTCAATTTCCAGCATATCAATAATTTCATTTCTGTACAAAATGAATGTCTGAAAATGTAGATGAGGTAATGGAACCGAAGCAGATGCTACTGAAGTTGGCAACCCTTCAGCAATGTTATTGTAAAACAATTATTATTATTCCCCAGTCTGGGTACTGTATACATCAGAGTCACGCTTAATGTGTTATTCATTTTCCAACATTAATCTCTCACTGAAAAAAGGCTGCTATATTTCAGTAGATAAGAATTGACTTGAACCCGTTTATAATATTGCGCAGTGATATAATTAACACTGTACGGAATCATACAACTCGTCATGGTATAGCCTTTAATACTGTACACAGTTTGCGCTGTTCATTTGGAGAATATAAATTAGTTTTGCCATACAAGCTGATAACAGGGGTTATCCTTCTAGTTATACAACCCTTCAACCACCCTTGCTAATGGCATTAAAAATCACCCTGCGATTATCTCCTTTTTAACTTCACCTTTTCCAGAATGTATGTCAATAAGTCCTCGACTATTTTGAGGGCCACCCAGTACGTCAACCTCCAACAACCTGGGCGTAAATTCATCAAAAATTAAAACCAGCCCCGCCATAGCAATCATGCTGTATCTCCGACCCTCCCATGTGATTATGCCGACAAACATGGACAGTCCCCGACGCTGGTTTGTCACCTAAAATAATTGATACCCCAGCAGCCAGTACACCGCATCCCTCCGTGTGCAAAGCAAAAGGACTGACACCATTATTATAGACCCCCCACCGCAGGCACGACGCCATGGTTACACCCACGCCACCATTTTGTCCCCCACTTGTTTTTCCTCCCATCACCATATTCCATGGCTCTATGCAAAGAATGGACTCCACGTCATCTGCTCTATATTGATGCCGGGAGAGTACAAGCCCATTCATTGCATGTAGCCTACAGTACGAGGGTTTTTTTCTCTCTCTCTGCTGGGTGTATACTGTGTGCAAGGCCTGTACTCTATTACTTTGGCATATCGGACTGACTTGTAAACGTACAGTTTGGTGGAGCATGTCGATGTCCATTATATACTGAAGGACACTTTCGCTTTCGTTTGGGTCTGGTTCGACGTTCTGCAGTTCAAAGTAACTCACTGCAGGGTTTCGTGAGTGGAGTAGTACTAAAACTATGAATAAATCATTTTAGAGTGCGGCACATGCTAATGGAGTGCTATCGAAGGATCACCTTGTCGATAATAAAGTCGACTTTGATTTATAATGTATGGATACCGAGTATAATTTGATGCCTTATAACGTAGACTTTAAGCTCCCTCAATAAATAATTCATGGGTTATTCGCGAGTCATTTTGCTGATCAGCGGATCACCTCAAATTGCAAACCCCACCTACAGTATGTACAGTACATAATCCAAAACAAGTTGTAATATGGTTCATGAACCAGTGGAATAAGAAACTTATAGTCAGATGTAAGTTTCGTCCCTTATCAGCAACTTTGTAGTTCTGTCAGGGAGTTCTATTTCCGAAACTATATATTGACAATGTAGTGGTATCGCAGTCTGGGAGCATGGATCTCATGGTACGCTGGCTCGCTATAATTGAGCACTGCTTGGTCAAAAGGAATCAAGTGCCAATTTTGGCCAAAATGAGTTACGTACGCAGCAGGGCGGAAAATTCCTGATATTGGTCAGTGAATTTCCCAGGCATATAGCCTGGGAAATTCACTGACCAATATCAGGAATTTTTTTAACATATCCGGACATCACAAGAATCAGTCAGCTTGTAGCTAAAAGGAGCCACTTTAGTCCTGCCAAATGTATTCCAAACTTTTTAGTAATGCAAATTATCCTGAATTAAGCAAGCTGATTCATTTAATGAATATGTCGCTTCTCATGGCTACCATAAAGTACAGGCGGTTAATTTTTAATCAGGTTCTAGAACCTCGGCCTGGTCCTGTAAATAATTATTTGTTCCTCTTGGAGCCACGTATACGATCAGCCTGGTGAATTTGAAGCGATTCTGAATTAACGATGTAAATTACGCCCTCTTTGTACGCACTTCATATCATAAAGTGGCCGAGAAAACAAGAGAAAACATTCATCTACTGCAGGCGTACAACCAGGGGTACGAGGTGGCCCTCCTGGGGCTACTTACCAAATCGAACAATTTTGGACATATCACAGCCAATAAGTGGCTTTCACAAAGGAAAATATAGCTGGATTATAATCGAAAAAATGACTTAATTTTTTTTCACTTCATCATACTCCTGGTCCCAAAATATTGATTATAAGGTGTCACGATTATCACGGATTAGTTAAATGTCAAGGATTCGGTAAATCTGTCATCCTAGTATCGGGGGTACGACAAGGACCAACTTCTCTCGAAGGGGTGTGAAGGCCTGAAAAGGTTGGAAACCACTGATCTAGTGGATGTTGACGTGGGGGGACGTGGTCTTGAAATGCAGACGATTCCTCATGTTTGTGGTCTTTAATAAATGGCAAAAAAACGAATGAAAAATTCCACGTCCATCTGAAACTCCAACTTACATCCCCACAAAAAAAAAATTCAGGTTCTGCTCATTTTTCTCTTTTTGTCCGAGGCAGCTGGATGACAGAATCTGCATCACAGTCATCATCATCAAGCTTCGTCACACAAAGGCCGTCAGAGAGTGAGCGGGGGTTCACAAATGGAGATGTTTCCTACTCTAGAGGAAGTTCTAGTAGCCTACTCAAAGTTCCCCAATTTTTCCCCCCCAAACTATTCCACTTACGGTTTTAAGGGAAGAGATTTATGCCTTTTCATCGTACAATGATTTATGTACTGTATTAATACACATCCTGTTCTGCACGCAATTTTCTGCTTCTATCGCCACCATCAATTCATGTGTTATATGTTTTATTAATTTCCGCCTCTCCTCCGAATGCTACTATTCCTGAAACTACACACAATGATACCACTGGGTCCTTTTTGAGTTCAATCTACGGGGCACTGGCTTCCCAAACTACTCTGAGCTCCTTGTTAATTTTTGAGAGAGCTGCTTTAGGAGGAGCATCCAGACTCAATAGAGTGCGATGCTCTCCAAGTATTAAGCCTACAGCAGTCAAAGGCACAATCTAGAAATATCCTTCAAAGAGACCATCCAACTACAGTATGTTTTTAATCCGGATCGGGAAAAGAAGAAGAAGCTCTAAAGATAAATCCCACAGTACTTATAAGCTGCTTTTCTCATACACATTTTGTCTCACAAAATTATGTGCTACAATTTCAGTCGTATAGTAATGAAACACCCTGTTCCCCAGCAAATGCGACAGGATTATGAACCATGAGCATTAATAAAAATAAAGCCATCAATTTCCTGACACCTTGGGAATGGCACGAATGAAAACACATTTCACTCTTTCATCATTCACCTTTACACTGCACGACGTCAGAAAATGAATATTTCATATTTCCCGAGGGAAAGGTCCCCCTGAATTGAACCGAATTAATTATTTACATTCTAGACTGATAGCTCTGTGGTGTTAGTAGGCCATCCAGGCAAACGTGGAGCTAAAAATTATTTTAAAACGCCTTCCCCCCCCCCCTCAAGCTTTCATAAGGCCACTTCCAAGTGGAAGTGATTAACATTTTGAGCCCTAATTAAGTTAAAATCTGCAAGAGTTCCAAAGACTTCAAACGCGAATTTGCCAATTTTTTTTGCTTTTCAGTCGGACGTTGCACACACACTTACACGTTGGCCGAGTGAGTTCAAACCTTTTCGACGGTGTCAATGTGTCGTAAATCCTAATCAAATTTCAGGGGGCCTTTGCCAGCTCAGAGCCCATCACTTGTGTCGCCACAAGTAAACGAAAATTCTATCGACAAATAGCCCCAGTAAAAGGCAGGGGGAAAAAAAAACCAAGCAGTCCAAGATTCTAGCTCCCGTCAGCAAACATGTTATAATCGTGCCTTGAACATGATTAATTCAGTGGCCTGTGCAGTGTGCATGTCCTCGTAAGTCTAATTTTTACATGCAGGGACATTAATAAAGGTAGACGACAGGTTCAGGTTGTCGTATCAACCCAGTGGCCTGAGGGAATTTTCAGCCCATTATTCTTCATTCCTATTGTCCAATATTCGTTACTGTTGTTTTTTCCGCTGTCGCCACAACAGCCATCTGCTTTTACTTTTTTACGCTATTTTTTGGAGCCTTTATTGCCAACCTTATGTATTTAACTTTGGTTTAAACTTAGGCAGCTATAGAAAGTTCCGTTTGAACATAAATTGAAATTAAAGTGATATGCAGAATATGGCGATAAAACTAGCAGCCGAGCATATACCGATACAATTTGACAGTGACAAAAGGAGCATACCAACAACAACATGAGTGTGTAACAACCGTGTCGCATGACTGACAGTGAGGTCGACTCGCACGCCAGATTGTTGCAAAAATGACTGGGTTTTGAATAATAATTACCGGAGTGGAGACCCTTGGCTCGCTGTGACATTTTCTCGATCATTAACCCAACGTGGAAATGGCATGTTAATCATAATTTTGCGTGATATCTGAGAGTCAATGGAAAAGAATCACACACAAGTTGCTCATTGACTATTTTCAGTGGCACGAAACTCGACCTAATTAATGATCACCGCGTAAGGTTTATTTCTGTTTTCTTTAAATACTACCTTTGTTACCCATAATTTATAATGTGGTCTCGATTACAGATGAAACTCTAATGATGATTTCATGGAACAGTCGTCTTCTGCTAACAGTATCCGTTACTGATATTATTATCCTACCGCTATATTTGAACCGCTGGTCTCAGTTTTCAGTGCTCTCATTAATAATAAATGGATGACAAAGTTTTAAACACGTTGCTGACGTTATTATGAGGAAAAAATGAGATATTAATGTAATTAGTCCGTTGCGCTAGAAGTTTATGCTGAAATGTTAAACAGATTCATTTCAGGTCAACAATTTGTAATCAGTGCTATTTAATGGGCTCTCCTGAAGGTTGAATTAAACAGGATAACAATTTACACCATCATATTAAACAACCAGGATCACATTTACGTGCGATTGTTCTTTTCTATTTACCTATAGAATGCTTAAGTAAGCAACTTTTCCCACTCACGTCCTGACAGTCACTCTATACAAAAATCGTGTAACACATTTTTAAAAATTTTGCGGACGTGTGAAAATGTCAGACTGGGCAGAGTTTAGTCCAATCCGACATGTGTGCACCGGTAGTTACATAAAATTACACTCGGTTCGCTCAACAGCTCAAGCTACAGTTGGACCTGCAGTTTTCCCTTAGCAGGCGGTCATCCAAAAATTGCGGAGCACCAGTGGCAGAAGTTTGAAAAAAAAAAAACATGCTTAAATTATAACGGCAACACTTTGCTATCGAAACAATGTCGTTTATTAGAGCACACCGCACTTAGAGCATCGTATTATTTCTAGAGAGCGTGAAAACGGAAACATTTCCAACACGAAACGGCCTGAGTAGTGCAATGGTACACACTCTTGGCTCCGAAAAGGCTGGAAGCTGAAGCAAATATTATTCCAACTCGCTACCAAAAGGCCCGTTACAATACTCTGAAATAACATCAACAAGCGCGCAATGCCAATATAAATGCATAAGTGCCAGCAACTCTATAAAGTAGGGGAAAAAAACGTTTGACACTTAAAAAGCAATTTTACTGATAATCGCTCAGATATGTAAAGAAATCGCGACGGCGAATCATTTCGCGATAATTTTGTAGCGAGCGATTATTCGCGTGTCTTGCCCGACCCCAAAGTGGTCCTTCACCTATTGAATTTGACCCCTAGTCCGGTCCTACCACAATGGATGATCCTTGATTTTGCATTATTTCAGGTGTACCAAAAGCGCCATGTCCGAAAAGCGCGCGCCTTAATTCGAAACTCGTGGGTTCGCGACAGGTTGAACGACATGTATTATACAGTTCACCGTACCTTTCAAATCCGAGCGAGCAGTGCACTTTGCCAAGATGTCCACGCACTCACACACTCACACACTCGGTTTATACAGCCGGGTTGTGATTTAACACAATGTAATTTGCAGGAAGTAAAATTTCAGGGTTTTTTAAGGGGGGGGATATACGAAAAAGAGACGTAAGTTTTCGGAGAAAACGTGTTATAAGTGAGAGGAAAAGAGGAGGACGATGCCTCGGCTGGCACTTGGGGCCTCTCTCTGTGGATCGATACAGATGGCGCTTGTAGCACCGACAGAAAACCCACCCACCAACCCACACCCACACACACACACACTTCGACCTACCTACCTACCCGCCCTCTACCGGGCATTGCAACCCTCGATCGATACCATCAACTCTTTACGTGCCTACCTCGCAATGTCTTTTTCTGGGAGGAAAAAAAAAGGACTATATACGAGGGAGGAGGGGGGAAAACCCGCAACAGCTGAGAGAGGATCAATGGTACCATCCTCAGCATCTCTCAGATCCATGCATACCCCTCGTAGTTTAGAAAGAGACACTGTTCAACCCATGTCTTGAAATGTCCTCGAGCACTTTGCATGTGCTCGTTTCAATAGGAAGAAAAACATGATTGTTTACCCTAGCACAACATTTTTAAAAATGGGTGTTATTGATCAACATATTAGGGGTGCAGTGGGAAAACGTGACAACCCTCAAAAGTGTAATTTTTCAGGAGAGCAAATTGAAGTTTGCACAATCGGGTTTTGATCTAGTCCGTGTTGTCGTATGAACTTGGACAATACCAAACTGTTCTTCGTGTCTTTTTATACGGCATAGTTGCTAGGTGTTCAGGTCAAAAATGACAGAAATGACGGTTGTCATGTTTTTCCACCACATCCCTCATTAATCAAAAATTTCAGAAACAATTGGTGCAAAATATTCACAATAACACCACACTGACATGTCAAAATTTTTAGTGTCTAGCGTTTTTTTGGCGTACTGTCTGGGAATAATTACACCGAGCCTTTCATTGGCCCCCATTTAGCATTTGAATAATACATAACTTTTTATATTAGTCCGTTGTGTCGAACTGTTTCGAGTCTCTCCGTTCATAAAAGACTATATAACCCCCCTTGTTCCTATTGGTGGTGTGATTTATGGGATGACTTTATGCACGCGACCATTATTAAAGTACTGCATGTGATTCAAAAATTAGCCCTCTCGCATGGCCCATGTTACGTCGTTACTCGGAAGCCCTACTACTGTGCCAAAATGGAAATCGCAACAGTTGCCCGGAAGCGCAATCAAATTCGACGTGACAAAATTACTCTCATCAAATTGAGCATTTCCTGATGTAACAATTTTATTTATGCTGTAATACTCGTCACTTATATGTCCTTAGATAATAATGAACGACACACTGTATCTTTATCACATCCTCGTCACAGCGCTCGAGACAACGAGCCAAATTAGTCTAATTGTACTACAAAGAGAGTACAAGTCGACTCCAAGACATGGTCTAAATCCTAAATCGGTGTCCTCTAACTCTCCGGCTCTGATTTGGTGTGCTGCAAATAGGCCTCTCCGCCTCTAAAGAGTAGTCTCTCTCGCTCAGTTTAACGACCGGCAACGTACGCCATCGATTTTTAAATTAGCAACCAAGTCGTAACCCTGCCAGGATCTTTTCGATTATCGTGTATATTTATTATACTGTTTGGCTGTGCGAAACTTTACTCGGTGGCCACACACCCGCCCACTCATGATCACGGTAATGACACCCAATTACTGCACTAATGCGGCCATCAGTTATGCTGAGGTTTACCTGCAACGTGGTCTAAACTAGAGTACTGCATAATAAAAGGTATAGGGCCTAACACAATTATTAAACGTTGAAATAAATTCGACTCCATATTTGCTGCAGAACTTACTCAAATAAATTGCAGGAGAGTGACATGGAGATGGTTACCTTTAGTGGTCTCCAATGTTGTGAGGCAATGACTCTCAAAACGGCCAAAGACGGGTACAGTACCGGTACCCTTTAAAAAAAATTATGTGCGCCATATTTCCCCCATAAAAGCCATGTTGTTCACATCCAGTGCGCTTCCATTACACAAGTTCATGGACTTCAACGGACACCATTTAAATTATTGCCAATAAAACTTAGGTTAAACAATTAGGCCACATCTGGCACGTTTTGCTCTATATGTCTAAAATAAAAACAACCATCTTCCGCTTCATAACTAGGCATTGTTACGTTCCTCTATTATTCAAGAATGGCTGTGAGTCGTTTGGCTCCAAATCCTATCAAAGAAACCGACCGAGTTGATTCCAAATTGAAGCAATATTTTGAGTGGTCCAATCTGGAAAATCTCCTTTTGACGCAACAATAAAGTCCTAGAGATTGTTGGGCATCTGCAGGTAGTGTACGAGGCTCTTGGAAACTCGTTGTTCCCCAGTGTGAAGGGTTTTGGAGGGGGGAAAGAGAGGGGGGGGGGGGGGTCATCCAACCCTCCTCTTCTCTCTTTTGTAGTCGCGACTGGAAAGTCAATGGAGGGGGAGGTTGCAGCAGCAGGAAGATGCCGGTTGTGGATCGAAGAGAGGACTACCACCTCTCGTGCATTCCCCCCTCTTCGCTTATCTCAGCCAGCTTCCTCTAACGACACCCCTTAATATCATGTTACGCAGCATCCTGGACGACGCTAATGGAACCATACCATTTTTGACCAGAGTGGAAAATAAATAAAACTGTGCCAAAAAATCAGGTTGCTATACTGTAGCAGCATGACAGAGTCGCTTCAAAAGCCAAATTGCAATATTTTTTTTTAGTTCCCATACTTTAACATGACTGTGACGTTTCATTTACGCTAGTAAATTGGCATCAGATTACTGGTGGGTACATGAATAACTCTGATTCTGGATGCTGATTAAAAACTCCGCATCAGGTATGCACATCCGCACAGCAATAAATTTTCCCATGAGCACCCAAATGAAATAAAACGGGCGAAACTGACTGCAGTCTGCAAAAGCCAAAAAAAAATGTGAACATCTGATCGCAAGCAGACGAATAAGCCAAAAAAATTAATATATTCCGATATTTGCATACTGCAATTACAGGTCGTATAGCTGCAATTGTTTCGCTAGTTCGCTCAATTATTTTTAGTAACTTCTCAGCATTGCATCAAATCCCTGCGTATGATGCTATTATTTTGCAAATCCTTGCTTTAGAATCTAGGCACGGCATAACATCTTGCAAGATTGGCGTCGCGCTAATCTACTATAAGAACCACTGAGGGGGGGGGGGGGGNGGGGGCTCCTGATTTTCAAATTCTGTAGAAGTTTCTCGACTCTCAAAAAGCAATTAGCAAACTCCTTGCTCATGCAACAACAGACACGTCACTAAATTAGGAACCTTAATCATGAATTCTAATGGACTACAGTTCATTGCACAAAAATAGATCTTGAGATGCACTATTCGCTAGACCAGTAGCCTGTAGAGGCGCTACGATCGATCCAAGATGGCCGACTTATGAGGTACTCGTGTTGAGTGTTAGCTTGGTGTTAGGTGG